>CM072516.1:26120061-26159710 GCA_036898135.1 Oncomelania hupensis
AAGCGCGGCGATCTGGAGATATCACTATTACCTATCCTATTTCTATTCTATCCTATCCCGTAACTCGAAAGTCGTCGGGGCACCACAGATGATCGTTTAACCAGAGCACTCCATATTTCTGTCCTCAACAGTCATCATGGCTTCACTCAGTGTCAAGCCAGTCCATTCTCGAATGTTTTCTTCTAACCTTTTTTTTGTCTCCCTCTTCTTTTGCCGCCTTGCACCGGGCCTTGCAGGATGGTCTTTGCAAGGCCTGATGCTCTGGTGATGTGGCCATACCATCGGAGTGTCCGTTTTTTCACCATTGTGAGCAAGTCATCGTATTGTCCAATGGCTTGTGATGGTCTGTCGGCTGGATGTAGGAAATGCCCAGAAGTCTTCTGCAGCACCTCCATGCTTTGTATTCTTCGTTGTGGATCTGCTGTAAGGATCCACGTTTCGCAAGAGTATAGGAAGATGGAGATAATAACAAGGGAGCGCAGAAACCTTACCTTGAAATGTAGACTGATGGTCCTGTCTTTCCACATGGGCGTCAGCCTTGTCAGGGCAGCAGTTGTTTGTACTATCTTGGAGAGGACGTCCTGTCGGGACCCATTGTCTGATACAATTGCTTCTAAATAGTTGAAGCTGTGCACGTACTGTGTTGAGGAATTGGTCTTGGACTTTGATGCTCGTGTTGATGCCGTTGTTTTTTTCTGGTCATTCTTTTGGTCTTCTCTGCGCTACAAAGAATTTCCTTACAGGTGTTTGCGGGGACCGTCACAATAGGTTATTTAGACCCACCACTACGGCTTCACGCCTTAAATAGTTCAGTCTGCTGTAGCCTTTGTACATTAAATAAGGCGAAAAGAAATCATTTAAAAAAATTAGACTGGCGGCTTCGAATACCATTATTGAAGGGAGGGAGGAAACCGGAGTTCCTGGAGAAAACCCTCGGTGTCCTAAAAAGCCTCGTATCTAAGTCACGTAAGTTCGTCCCATGCGGAGTTCGATCCCGTGGCCTTCGGCACAGGAAACCAGCACCATATCAACTGTGCCTGTGTCTGACTACTAACTATCTATGTAGCTGAATTATTTGGATTTTACTGTTACGGATAAAGATAGGTCAAGAATCTTTCAATTGAATAGAAATAAAATTAGGTATTTGAGTTATTTCTACTGTCAACATCTTAACGGGATATGAACTCCTGCTTATGCAATTGTTTGACAGCATGGGATTGCTGAGGTTGTATGAGTCCAGTTTACAATTCAAGACAATAAACTACTATGTACTAGGTTGGATCGCCCATCTCACTACGAAGTCGGTATTCACAAACTAGCAGAGCATTATGGTTTAGCAAGCTCGGTTTCGTACCCAGTTGCTATTTTGCATGTTTTCTTTGCGCCATTTTTTTTTTAAAATCTCATATCTTTATGAGTCTTTGAGATATTTAAGGCGTGAAAAGGCGTGAAACCTCAAACAGCAAATTGACATAATGGTACGGACTAACATACGTATATTTATGCATGCACTCCGTGTATTAAGAACCGCAAGCGCATTAGCCCACGCTATGCCTATAGGTACGTTGTATATTCCAAGTGCCTCTTGTACACCTGTGTTGAGAGCCTTATTATGCATCTGTCACAACATTTTTTAGGTCAATTTTTCTGCTCACTGCACTGGGAAATCCCACTCATTACCAGCCCGTGTCCCGGCCCCTGCAAGTTCACATTAGGCCAGTCAGTGAATCAAGCTATTTAATCTTCCGAAATGCTCGTGACTATAAGACAATAGTAATTAATAATAATTACGCTTGACCGACCAAGGTCACTCGTATTACTGCACGAAGATACCTGGCTGCATTATTGAAGCCGGATACACTGCCTTGTTCATGGTCATGTGCAACAACACATGCACCCACCTATCATAGTTTATATTCTTACCACGTGTGACAAAACAAGCGGAACTTGACCCCCTCTAACGGACGTGTACATCGATGCATGTGCATCTGTGCACCACTACCCTCTTTTCCGCTTACCTGCCTACAACATATAACATACAACGTGACCTGCATTCCAAGCAGACTTTGATATTGTAAACCTGAGTACTAGTGAGGTTTAGTATTGATGTGAGTGGTGCAACAGTAGATCTATATTCTAATTAGTAGTTTCTGGCGTCGTGTCCAGATTGAAAGAACGGAAGTAAACTGCCCAGCAAGCTGAAGCGATCGCGTGTTTAAAGCCAGAGGAGTATAAGTTAAGATAGGTTAGGTAGGTAGATTAAAGTCCCGCGTCACATTTAAGCGAATAGGGGACTGGGAAAGGGGGGGGGGGGGAATCGGGCAAGACTATGAGCTACCCCGGCCCCACTAAGTTAAGATTGTTGCTGAATTGTTTTTATATAACGCTTTGCCCGCTCAAAGATCGCTTTAGGCATGGCCGACAACAGGGTCTAACTCCAGCCGCCCCAAACCGCCACTTGCTGCTTAATGCGTATTGTTTAACGCCCCAGCCAAATAAACTAGCTTATGCAAAGCACACACTCACACGAAATAGAGCCGTACATTATCAGGGCAACCAGGAAGTAGGTCTACTAGGGGTATAGTGTAAGACGTGGCGTCCAGGAAGTAGGTCTACTAGGGGTATAGTGTAAGACGTGGCGTCCTCGTTCTTTCACTTGTGCAAGAATAATGATGTTGAAGAATTAATCGACATACCGTGCTGTGGTATCACACATTAGAGTAGCATCAGAACGATTAACTTGAGCAAACTGTTATTTAAAGGGATAGCACCCATCCTAGTATAATAATATTACATTACTCGTATTGTAGCGATGCTTTCTTGAAATAGGGTTAGTTTTTTTTTAGAGGACCTAACGTAAGGTATCTAGATCCCATTCGCCTTTACCATTTATTAACCGGCCAGGAGTAGAAGACAGGTGAAATATTCTTGCGTGTAATTAAGATAGAGGTGTAAACTATGTTCTTAATGATGTATAAATGTCGTTGCTTTTGTTTTAGATATGATAATGGAGGAGTAGCTTCCATACTTTTCTTACTCGTGTGATCTGGCGTTGGCGTTGAGCTGGTATTATTACATTACATGGTTATTGCTTTAGTTTCAGCGGATTCTTCTGAGCCAAATCAGGACCAGAATTTGAGCTGGTGTTATTACATTTAACGTCGTATGCCGGCATACGAGACGTTAGACATAAGAAATTTGATTCGTCCAAAGGATTACATTTGAAAAAATATTTCCGGCCATGGAAAACACAAAGAATATACAATAGGGGGTAAAATAATACTAATTAGATTTAAAGGTGTGAATTGAGAAGGCCCCGGACATATGTTTACTAACAACAAACATCACAAAAGCTGTCTCATCTCTTGACCGACTTCAAATAATTGGTTTCGCATTGCAATCTCTATTGCCTTGTATTTTGTGCTATTTTGTAGCACTACTGTCCCGGTGTTGTTTCCTTTCCTCTGTTCCTGTATATTGGCAGCCAGTGGAAGTATGTTTGTTTTGTAGGTATAAGGATCACTCTTTTAGTTCTTTTTTAATGTAATTATTTTTTTTTATTATTCATTTATTTATTGATATCTATTTACACAAATGTGGCGGTCATTCTGTCCAACCCAGTCCATTGTGCGAAGGCATGCGTGGGGCGTATACGTCTGTGGTCAGATAGGCCTACAACCGTTTATAATTCAATAATTTCGTGTTTTGTTTTTTTCTATATTACTGGTATAACTTTTTCAGATCTATGCATGTGTCTTCTAAACGATCTGCTGTGGATATGGTCATGCGCACGCACGCGCACGCACACCCTCACACACACACACATTTTGGCAATTTATTCAGAAATACACACATTACACACACACACACACATATATCATGCACATTCACGCACGTACATGTTACAGGCGCATAAACACCTAGGTCTAGTTAAAACTACGAGTATTAACCACGAAAAACAGTGCACAATAATGTTTGATATATGGAATATTTACTTAACACAAATTTTCTCTCCATACAATCGCAAGGTATTTTTTTCACAAACACATTTTGCAATTTGTTTCGTTTTACATTGATATTTACGTTAGAAATATTTAGTTAATGGCATGTTGTAGTGAAATGTCGAAGCAGAAACAAACTTGTCATAGGCCAAAAAAAATGTCTGTTTCCGGTATCCCGACCAACACTAACTTTTTGGGCCGACCCTAAACTTTTTTGGGATCGTCTTGAAAAAAGAATTGAAAAAAAAACACAACAAAACAATCGCACCCAAGTGGAAAAGTTTTTTTTTTTAATTTAAAAAAGAACCCTACCTAACAACTCCATTTTTTCCATATGTTACCGTAAACAGACTATATAATGTTTTTTGGCCTAATAATGTTTACTAATGACTGAGGATGAATAACTGTCAATTAGCATGTACTTGTATACTTATGCACAGATAGTCACACTAGTAAAAATATGTGGTACATATTAACAGTAAACAGTAATAAGACTATGTGTCACAATCCTTATTTGTCATAATGTTAATGTGTCACGTTCGTTTTCCAAAAACCGTCTATTATGTCAGCGTTTCTCAGTAAGCCAAAATCGATGCATTATCGTTGGTAATATATATTTCTAGATAGGATGCGTTATTGCGTGCGTACAACTGCTTATTAAATGTTCTGTTAATGTGCTTCAAATCTGACTCCAGACTTTTAACAACTTCAGCCTGCTCCAGACTCTCTGACTGAGATCTCTGACACACACACACGCACACACACACAAGAAAATGAGAAGATACAACAATATTAAACCTTTATTTTAAAAAGGAAAAAAAGATAACGAGCAAACACTAAATTGACATTGTTCATGTTGTCATAATATGTCATCGTATAATGAGAGTTGACACATCCAGCCTGGGACGAATAAATATGTCTCCATATAAACGATTTTCTTGGACCAATTAATAAGCGCCTGGAGATGTTTTACCGGTTTCTAATGGTTTGGCCGTGTCACATTAGGCCGCTCACTGAACTAAAGGGTGAGAGAGGGTATCACATATTTACATGACTGACTTATATGGCATACTAACTGACAAGCTTGCTAACCAACTGCTAACTAAAAATTTCTAGGTAAATTGAAATACCCCCACCCCTCCCACTCTCAATATGCACTGTTCAGTATATCTATAGCGTTCATAGGTTTTCAGTAGAAAGCACAATTTTCGTCCACATTGACTTAAGAAAGTGCAAGTATGAATTACATGAAGTGCTGAGTAGTAGTAAAACTAGTAACAAATAATCAAATGGGTTGTCTTTTTAAAAAAAAATACTAAAACGCAAATATAAATGACAAAAAGTGCTATGCGTAGTAAAAAATAGTATAACTAATCAAAATCGGCTGTCGTTTCTTTGTTTGTGTATGGTTATTTGTTTTAATTGTTTTATATTATTTTTTTAATAAAATACTGAAAATGCGTTTTGAACAAAAAAGTCAACTTTGTAGCGATGGGCTGATCGATTGGTTGACCAACGGACCGACACTGAATGAGTGATCATGAGTTGAAGTGCCTGTATACCAAAAATCATCAAAACGGGTCCAGCCGATGTTGGTCACTGACCTAAGTGATGCTCCTGTGAAGTTTGATCAAAATTATTATAGTACAGAAATCGTAACATGGTGTAGTTTTTTATTTTGTCCACAGCAGGAATCGCAAAAAAGCAGCAAAGTGCGAACTTCTCGAGGCACATAGTGCTGGAAGTAGTGCAACAGCATGGATGTCACTCCAGTGCTCCAGTGCGCTGTGGCACGCTTTCATCTGCCATTTTTGTTGCCGTAAACAAATCGAGCAGAATGCGCAGGGATTGGGTCGATTTGGTCACGGGACTAACATAGCCCGTTCTTTCATACAAAACTATGACACCTTGCACGTTTAAGCAAAGGATACACTTTTTTCTCTTGCGTTTTTCTCCGAATGTATTACGTTTTATGGAATGACACTTCGCTGACTAGTAGTGCGTGACGAACAGTCTAAGGGAAAAAACCTCGATTTTTTTCAAATTTGCACATTGCACGTTCTTTCAGTGGAGTCTTCATCTGTTAAGTGGTCCTTTAGATGTGGCTAGCAACGAATCGACAGACACACAGACCAACCGACTTTGGGCTCGTTTTAATTCCCGACTAGTTTGTTTTTGTTTAAAGTGAAAAAACAAATATAAAACAATTAAATGGAAAATTAATCACTTAAGTTTCACAGTTTCGTAGAAAGTGGATTCAGGAGGGGTGTTGTGTGGGCGGGTCTGGGACATGGTTGGATTTTCTCTCTTATTTTTCTCTGCTTATACAAGGGAGAGTGAGTAGGTTGAGGATCATGGAGAGGTGAGAGGAGGTAGGGGGGGGGGGGGCGGAAGAGAGAGAGAATCACAATGGGTTCTTGTCTTGCTCTTCGATATTGTTAGAGTAACGTTCAAGCCTAGCATAATTGTTGTTCAGTTAACTGATACAATCGATGATGATACGGAAATTGACGTTTAGAATACTCAGCGTTATAATGATTGTCCCTTCATAGTTTTCATGCAAGTAACTGTTATAAGTGTTAGTGATAACTGTTTGAGCGTTTTGGAAAATGATACATTTCCAAGAAAGTTGCTTTTGCGTGGTAATAACTAATCTGCCTGCCTGTTTTGTCTGACGTTGCCATCGGTAAAAACAAATCTGTAAGCTGTCTGTCTGTCTGTCTGTTTGTCTGTCTCTCTCTCATATTTTCTGCTTTCTTTTTTTTATTATAATCTTAATCCTATTACACGGTTGAATCTTATCTCTTTTTGTCACCTTTTGTCTTTCTGTTTGTATGCGTGAAATAAAATAATGTAAGCAGATATATGGATAGATAGACAAGTAGATATATGGATAGAAAGCTTAGTTAGAAAGCACAGCAACCGGAGTGCAGCGCCATGCAAGTCAAGGTTGAGCAGAGCCCATCAGTACCAACCCCGCACATTACACGATGAATCGCTTTGTGTATCGAACAATTCAAAAATAGGAAGCAGACAGTTCAAGCACAAGAAATCAGGACAGTCACATGAGACCCTCCTCCTACCCCGGCACTTCTATCTAACCTCTTCTAGACAGAAGCACTTTAAATCGTGAATATGGATCGCTGTATTTTTTTTTCAGCGATAAGTAGGGGAATAGCCAGGGTAAATTAAATCGGCGCCAAGTTCTTATTGCATGCATGTGACTGGCCTACATAACTGACATCCGTTTGTTTTGTGTTGACGTGACCAACGCAGTGTCATTAATTCTGTCTTTGTTGTTTTGCTTCTGCTGCACTATTCCTGCACGTGATTGATGTAAGGGTGAACATTGACGCTGGCAGAAGCCAGAGCGAAAAGCGAATAGGGGCGTATATGCCAAATGTTGTGTCTTCTGTATTATTGAAGCTAATCAGCTAACTTGTTTGTGAAATGGTCTAAACGTTGAAGTTTGAAAGAATATTTAAAATAAAATGATTGATAATAGTAGTAAGCTACTATTTGTTTATGGATCTGTTTTGCCAATTTTATGTTGGCCTTGCGATCCACTAGTTTTGCCTCGGGGAATTCTGTTCCTGTTTCTCTTCTGACGTTCACTTAACTTTTCATGACCCCATCACCTTGTTTCAACCAGTTTACACTTTCAGCACATTCCCCCCCCCCTCTCCTGTTTTCCTTCCCCGAATCAGCATCACCATGGTCAAGACCACCAATGCGCTGTAAGTTGGTCGTTGCCTTTTTTGGTGGTTGTTGGGTGCTACCGAACTGTGGTATCGAGTTTTCCAAAAGCGTTACAAGCGCCATAAATTTATGAGGTGTTTCGCTTGCCACCGAGGTTGAAAACAGATTTATACCGATCACTCTTGTTTGACATCATTACATGTGACTGTTCTATGTTGTAACAATAATCTAGTAAAACGTTTGGGACACTTGTACAGCTGAAACAGGGCGGCTTGTAACCAGCGTTTGGTGCGCAATACGGTCGACGGCTGACAGCTTTGTTAATACAAGTTGTGCATCATTTTGTGTTTGTTGAACGTGAGTACATTCTCAGTGGTCAAAATAACATAAGGGCTTTTTGTCTGCAAAGGTTGCAAATCTACTTTTAAACAATAGTAGCTTGGTTGTGTGAGTGGCCGTTGTCCCTCCTTAACCGAGCAATTTTGATCTGAATGTTTGGCTTTTCACCACGACCATTCTTTTGTTTATATCCAAAGTCAGTAGCGTCTGTTCCTTTTTTCCCTGATGGCCATCTTCTCTCTCTCTCTCTCTCTCTCCCTTCTCTCTCTCTCTCATATTTTTTTCTTGCCAGTCCGCTTTCTCGCTCACTCTCTCTATGAAAGAGGAAGAAGTTGTTAGGCCGATCTTTGCTTCAAGCCTTAGGACCCTGTGGTATACACATAGAGGCTACGGTGAAAATAAGACCTCTACACTTTGCACTGACACGTGGATAACGAAAGGAGATGAACGACTTGCTAATTATAAACTTACACGCGACACGATCACAGCTAGACCGATTTCCGACCCGCCGCTTTTTCAACCACATGTTGAATATTTATGGTGTATCTCAACACGCGTAGCCTACAAATCTTTCTCCCAGAGTGTAATCCAAAAGCAGTTGATTGTGTAAGCTAACATCCATAATGAACTAGTTAACCTATGTGTGTTTGAGTACAATAGAACGCCTTAACATTACATTCATTTGAGGCACGTAGCCTTAAAGTTTCCACTATTCGTGCAAACTGGTTTGTGTGCAGGATCTGCATGCATGTGAGTCCACACACCCTTGGAAACTGTGTGTGCAGTATATGCATGCATGTGAGTCCATGTGAGTCCACTATCCCTTGGAAACTCTGTGTATTGGGGGATGGCGGGTGCGTGCGTGCGTGTGTGTGTGTGTGTGTGTGTGTGTGTGTGCGGTATCTGCATGCATGCGAGTCCACTATCCCTTGGAAACTGTGTGTGTGTATGTGCAGAATCTGTATGCATGCGAGTTTACTATCCCTTGGAATCGGTGTGTGTGTGTGTGTGTGTGTGTGTGTGTGTGTGTGTGTGTGTGTGTGCAGAATCTGCATGCATGTGAGTCCACTATCCCTTGGAAACTCTGCGTGCGTGTGTGTGTGTGGTGTGTGTGTGTGTGTGCGCGTGTGGGTATGTGTGTGTGTGTGTGTGTGTGTGTGTGCAGTATCTGCATGCATGCGATTGAGATTGCATTTCGTTTCAGCGAAATTGTTTGAATGTGTCTGTTTTTTAAATTCGAAGCAACCTTAGTATTGAAGCTATAGTTATGTGGTGGTACGTTCGTGTGAATAAAATATAATTACTTAACTATACAATGGTGAGAGTTTTAGTTCCAAACAACCTTACCACGGTTTACGAGAGCATCTGATTGTAAGCGAGTTCAAAGGCCTTCTGTAATGATTCAATGGTTTTAGTGTTTTAGTTTCTAAAAATTACAATATGTGCATACATTAACATTAAATTAGATTCGGGCATATTGCGGTCTGATTGTATAGTACTATTGTGTGTGCAGACTTTTATTGCCTGAGCGTGCAACGGTGTTGATGTTTTGGTTTCTGTCACGTTGTTATCTGAGCGAGTATTCGATTATTACAATAGGGCCTGTGCCTAAAAGTGACTGCTCTTATTCAGATGTCTGGACAAACCACGTTACATATCAGCTATTATTGAGGGTCATCCAATCAGGTGTTAGGTCAGTTTATTCTGTTCATATCGTGTACCTTGAGAACGATGTACGCAAAAATTCACGTTCCATATATTACGTGTAGGCTTCAACCTGTCTGTTTGTTTTGTATACAGCTGTCAGTGCGGTGGAATGCTTTGTATAAAATTAACTTTAAATTTAAAGGGTGATCTTCGCGCTGATACCCGCACTAAGTAAGACTACAATGATGATGATGATGATGATGCATCATCATCATCATGATGATGATGATGCATCATCATCATCATCATCATCATCATCATCATCATCATCATCATCATCATCATCATATCTTATTTATCTGTCAGCATTGTTTACTGTCAACACTACATTGTAATGTCTTTGGGCGAACATTGAATGTTCGCGTTCTTAACCCATTGTGTGGAGCATTTATTAAGGTTACACTTCGTCTTCCACATTGTTCTATAAACAGCTGATTTCAGGCCAGCAGCTGTTAAGTTTCACCTGACGGCACTGTTATTAGCCACTGATCGCCAAGTTCTAGATATAAACAATCTGCACAAATTACAGCTCTTATAGTTATACCAAGAAGCAGCAGTTTATCCACCACCCGTTGTCGTTGAGGTATCAAATTCTAAAGAAGCGCTTAAATGACTAAAGTTATGCTGCAATGGTCCTCAGGTTAGTTTAGATTGAACTTATTACCTCGTCTGTGCGTTGTGAGTGTGTGTGTTTGTATGTATGTGTGTGTGTGTGTGTGGGGACGTAAACGTGTATATCGCTGTGTTTGTGCATGTGTGTGCGTGTGTATTGGTATGTGTGTGCATGCTGATGCATGTTGCGTGTGGAGGTGAACACGGGGACATTTACTTTTTTATTTTGATTTTTGACGCCTTATTGTCCATTTGTATCGGGGAAACTGGATCCTCGCTAGGAATGCGGTAGATAGCGAACCTATGTATCATAGATAGAAAGGTTGGGACCAGACTGTGTTTTTGACGAAACGATTTCGCCGGTCAAATGGTTTATTCCCAAAGCCCGTAAGAACGAACCTACAATATTTTCATTTAAATTAAAATTTTAAAAAGTCCTCTAACGTGGAAGGCATTGATATAGGCCTATTTATTATATAGGGATTTTCACTTATCATAGGGCTCTATAGTTTCGATCTAAGGGGAGATTACGTGGTTTGAGAATAAAACGTGCAAAATTAAAGATTCAAGAATATTTTATTATCTCAAACAGAGAAATTAAGACATGCTTTGGTGACAGTACTACAACAAAATTGTTTTAAATGTGTAACAAAATACAATTACAAACATTCACTCATTAAGGTTGAAAAAAGCATATATAACGAAGCAACAGGCAACAATAAAGTAATTAAGACAACATTAAAGTAAAAAAATGTGCAAAGTCCCTAATTGAAAACGAAAACGGAGACAAAATTAAGACACACACACACACACAATCACACACAACAATACACAACACAACACACACAAACACAACACACACAACACACATCTATTCATTCTGAGAGACACGTATTTATACTATGTCTTTGAGCGGCGGACGCGTTTCGCCAAAGACAGACTGTTCCCACCATTTCTATCTATGATACATATGTACGCTACCAACCGCTTTGATATGGAGGATCCACGTTCAGCATGTAATGCCCCTGTGGTGTTGATGTGGGAGAGGTGGGCTGTGTGATTATCCGTATCAGGTTCTTCTATGTGCCTGTGCGTTGCTCAGCAATTAAGGGTTACCAGTGTCGTCACCTCAAACAGAACGTCATGCACCCTTTCAAACCCCAAAGGACGAACTCTCGTGGGTTGCCCATTACTGGCGCTAGTCTGCGTAGTACACTGTCCTACAGCAAATTCCCACTGCTGAATGCGCTACAAAGTCTGGAGACTATACACACTTAAGTTGCGACAATGGATTTGGATGTGTTGTACTTTTGTTGTAAACAGACTACTCTTTCGCGCTAGTTAACGTGTGTGTACATGGAATTAAAATGATTTGCGACTTTACTGATGCGTGTCATCTAAATTGTAACTTTCATTATGGAAGCCTTGAAGGTAATTAATTTAAGGATTTATCTGTTGATGACATAAATAAATTTGGCAGTGTTAGGTTTTTGACAGTCATGAGCAGTTCCTTTCAGAATCTTTGAAGTACAGTACATACATACATACATACACAAAATAAATAAATAAATAGATAAATCTCTCTCTCTCTCTCTCTCTCTCTCTCTCTCTCTCTCTCTCTCTCTCTCTCTCTCTCTATATATATTATATATATATATATATATATATATATACACACACACACACGCACACACACAGATGTATGTTAACAGTTCAGTTACTATTTAAATTTGTCACCGACCATAATTATTTTCTGCATATTACTGTAACAAAGAAGCCTTTAAAAAAAACAACCAAACAAACAAACCATACTACATCTATTTTGGTGAGTTTTGATTTCATCATCGAGGAAGCATTAGCAAAATCGAGACAACTTCTTGTTGGCTACATCAGATAAAGTGGGTTCCTCCAATTGACTAATTTTCTTGTAAGCTTACCATATATAGTTTTATGATAAATATTATTATAACCTTAACCCCATCACCCATCCTTTGCTCTCCCCTCCTCCCTCCCTCTCTCGTTTCTTATTCATTAACAAATGTCTGATTTTATTTTGTATGATGGCGGGTGTTTAGAATAATTGCGTGAGCACTGCGCTTTGAACTGATATTGTTCATTGGGAAAAAGTGCTATATAAATAGTATTATTATTATTATTATTATTATTATTATTATTATTATTATTATTATTATTATTATTATTATTATTATTATTATTATTATTATTATTATTAACCGAATTACGGAAATTATGCTCTGATTCATTATCTACTTTTATTGGCGTTTGTAAAAAAAAAATGTTTATAATGATTGCGGTCTACTTGTTTATAAAGGGACATAACTTGGCAGTGTGTGTATTGTTGTTTGTGTGTGCTTGTGTGTGGGTGTGCTTGTGTGGGTAGAGTTTATTTTATTGTAACTGTGTGTTTAATTCGCGTTTTCTTTTTTAAATTATTTTTAATTATTATTTTTTATGATATTGTCTAATCTAAAATTCAGCTAGTTTCGGTTCGCATTGTTGTTAAAATAACATTAATGGCAAAGCTTATTGAGTAGTTTCAGTCTGAGTTGCACCAAAGCATTGTTTTTACCCGCAAGGTTGATGTCCACACAAATTTTTTTTTTTTCATAGGCCTACCCTTTAGGGTTACAATAAATCCAATATATAATATGAAGGACCTAATGGAATGAAACGGTTGAATTAACGACTGCTCTATTCTCTCTCTCTCTCTCTCTCTCTCTCTCTCTCTCTCTCTCTCTCTCTCTCTCTCTCTCTCTCTCCCTCACTCTTTCTGCCTGTCTCTCTCATATTCAAACACGCGCGCAAACACGCACCAACACTACTAATATCACCACACACACACACACACACACCATAGCATTGTTTGACCATGAGTAAGACTGGTAAGCTAGCACTGAGATTATTATTGCAAACGTAGGCTGCACTTCCTGCATTTACGTTTGACACCCACAGTGAAGACTGGCCATGCCGAGCCGTAGCGAATTCATTGATGACCTGTGCCAGGATGCGGGAGTGTCGGCGAGCCTAATTGGACTAGATATGAGCAATTTTTGTTTTTAATTTCAACTTGTAGTACTTACATTTTGGATTAGTTTTAGCTCACTCTACAGTGTCTCTGTGGTTGCTGGTGTTTTTCTCTTGTGTGAGTTACGGACTGATTGGGATATTATATTTTGTAAAAATTCCGTTTGTGTGTACACTTACTAAATTATTGGAATGCTTCCGTGTGCTCTAACCACAATGCGATTTCGCAACCCAGCATAGTTTAATATTTTATATACACTAAGTGTGTGTGTGTGTGTTTGCGTGTGTGTGCGTGATGGTTTGGTTTATATTCCGTTCTTAAATTTGCTTTTTTATATGTTCCTACGGCTTAATACTCCCTCCTGATACTGTGACATTACGTTAGTCAAAGATATTTCGCCTGTCTTGCACCGAGTTACTCTTAAGTATGTGAGTAATGAAACGTCTAGCATTGCTGTCTGGGCTTTAATTTAAGGATTGTGTCAAAAAGTTTCTGCTTAGTGTTATAAACCAGGCAGATTGCTAATCGGAAACTTCTCTTGACTTTGTTGTGCGGTGAGCGAGCTTCCTATTTCCTGTGTTCGTGTCTGAGTCTGTTCCACTTGGTAGTTTTAGTCTCAATCTCAATGGTCTGTTCTAATTCTGTGTCATTCGCTGGGTGTCCTAAGTTCCATTCATGCATAAGTGTGTGTGTGCGTGTTAGTGTGTTTGTGTGTGCGTGCGTGTGTGTGTGGTTTCTATTTATTTCATTTAGAATTTGGTTTATATAATAACACTGTCTATATATGCCCTTTGTCTGTTTAGGGATTTTTCTGTGAGTAGCTATCTAGACCCACTCTTCTTACAGTCTAAATCTCAGTGGTCTATAATGCTTTCTATTCGTATTTTAGTACTTCTTCTTTCTCTATTAAATAGTCTCAATCTCAATGGGCAGTTCCAAATCTGTTTTATCGTTATCCTCTCTATCAAACGTCTAGGTCTACTTCCTTAATTTCTTCCTCGGGCCATTCACTGTTTATACCACGGGAATGGAACACAAGGTTTTCTTGATTAAACATACTTGCGTGCACCAGACTCTTTCATCGCTCAGTAGAACCCTAGCTTCTGTGGATTTAAAGATGCCAAAAACGCTTGTTGGTTTCCTATCCTATCCTAGTTTAAGGTTATTAAATCACCTATTATTGTTACGGTTGTTTCGATTTGTAAAAAGGCATCACGTCAATAAAACGTGTAAGTCTAGGTAAAACAAATGTGCACTTAGGCAACGTAGTTGTATCTTTCGAAAAAAATGAAGCATTATCTAGGTTTAATGACAAATATCCATTACGTCAGCTGTGCTATATATCTATATGTCAAATTCTTTTTCTTTGACCGATTGCGCGACGGTTCTGGTGAGGTTTGGCCTCTACAGTGCATTAGAAATCCACTCCATATAGTCTATCGAAATGACCCAGACATGATTTACCGTAGGTAGACCATTAGTGATGACGTTGGGTGGTGACATTTAGTGAGAGGATAATTATGACGTATTTGTGGACAAAACAACGTTTGCAGCTAATGGATTATATCTTAGGCCTTTTGACCTGCTACATGGTCCAGAAATGCATGAAACGGGTTAATGGCATACTAACTAATAGATAAAAATGCAGACAATCACGCAATCACGTCATGCGTAATCAACCTAAGGTTTTAATGTACTGTAAGCATTTATATAGAGGTAGACCTTTTTGTTTCAGTATCTGTAAAAAGTCAGCATTCCCCATTGGTCAGTTTTAGATTTACGTTTTGGACAAATGATGAAGGGAACCATTGGCCGGTTATCGAAATGCCGAATGTCTATTGAGCTTATTGTATGTTGCTGTGTATCTGCAACCCCGTTTGTGAAATGTTGAAATTTTCCGATGACACTACCCTCGAAGGTCTGATCTCCGATACGGACGAGACTGCGTATCGGGAAGAGGTTCGAAGAATGGTTGGCTGGTGCTCGGACAACGACCTGGAACTAAACGTCTCGAAGACAAAAGAAGTCGTGATTCGACTTTCGCCGAATATAAGGTCCCGGTATTGCCCCTTGTCATCAATGGGGCCGTTGAGCAGTGTGTGCTCGTTCAAATTTCTGGTTCCATCATCTCGAGCGACCTTTGGAATAATAACACCACGTCTATTGTAAAAAAGTGCCAACAGCGTCTCCACTTTCTGAGACAGCTGCGAAAGTTCGGTATGTCTAGTAAAATTATGGCACAGTTCTATCGCGCGGTGATAGAGAGCATTTTGTGCTTCTCTATCACTGTCTGGTACCAGCACAACCGCGATAGAAAAGAAACAGCTCGAGCGCATCTGTTAAGATGCCTCTAAAATAGCTGGTCGACTTCCCATCTGTCGCCTCCATTTTCACAACGCGAATGAAACGGAAAACGGAAAAGACAGTCTGCGATCCATCACACCCAGCCAACAGTCTCTTCGAGCTTCTGCCCTCTGGCCGTCGGTTCCGTGCTTTAAGAGCCAGAACTTCTCGATTCAGAAACAGTTTCTTAGACGTTGTCCTCAGTAAAAAGGCATCACCAAATATAAATGATCTGTATAAACTGAAAAACTCATTACCATTGCTTGATTTGTACCTTTGTGAAATAGGAGTATGCTATGCTGTGTATGTGTGTGTGCTTGTGTGTGTTGTGTTATGTTGTGGTGTATGAGATCTGGATGTGAAGCCTAACATTCTTAATAAAAATCTCATTTTATTTAATGCTGTTAAATTGTTTTAATGCTGTATTTTGTTTTACGTTGCAGTGTGTGTTTGACTCCATAACTTTATATGACTGATGAGTGATGTATGTTTAACAATGTGTTATATCTTAGGCCTTTAGTGATGTATATGTTGTATGCCAATGAAGTGTAATGACATGAATGCATGTGTGACTGTGCAAGAAAGGACGTAATCATTGTCGCCATGCACACAAAATCCTTGTAAGTTTTTACTTGGTTAATAAATATTTTATCTTTATCTTATCTTATCTTGCGTTTCAGCTGGAAGTCAGCCTGTGTGAATCTCTCTCTCTCTCTCTCTCTCTCTCTCTCTCTTGTATTTCTGTTTGTCTTTCTGTCTGTCTCTCTCTGTCTCGCTCTTTCTATCTCTCTCTTTCTCTCTGTCTCTCTCTGTATCTCTCTCTCTCTCTCTCTCTCTCTCTCTCTCTCTCTCTCTCTCTCTCTCTCTCTCTCTCTCTTTATCTATGTATTTCTGTTTGTCTTTCTGTCTGTCTCTCTCTGTCTCGCTCTTTCTATCTCTCTCTTTCTCTCTGTCTCTCTCTGTATCTCTTTCTCTCTCTCGCTCTATCTCGCGGCATGGATAGCTCAGTCGTCAGAGCGCACGACTTGTGTACGTGCGTCTCGGGCGACGTGGGTTCGAATCCTGACTTCAGCAAACTATTTTGTGATTGCTGGATAGTAGTGGCCAGCGCTTTGAGAAGGTCTCTGAGCTTGTAAGTGCGCTATATAAGAGTAATCTCTTTCTTTCTTTCTATCTGTGAGGTAATTCAAGTCTGGTACACAAACTTTCATAATAAACCAAGAAGTAATGTGTGCGTATCGTTCCATTGTTTCAGGTTGACGGACTGAAGTGCAGAAGAAGACAATGAGACACATGGTGAGATCGCTGCTGTCAACAACTAACTGGATAAGTGTTTTCACGCAGCTCAGCGACCAGCCACTTAAATAGCCAGGAAAAATAATGTTAAACTTAAACTTTCAAGATTGTGACACTACAGTTAATAACACTTCTATAGCTGTTAAGGATTCAAAGTACATACTTGTGGATCAGGAGAGATTTGTTTTTAGGTTTAGTAAAGTTCTGAGCTCAAGGAGGCTTTAATTGTAGACAAAGGACTCGCTAAACTTCAAGAGAAACTGTGTTTGGTTTTACCTGTGACATTGACAATGAGGTGAAGGACAACAGCAAAGGCCATAGCTTACTTTAATTTAGATTTGTTTGGACACTTTATTATCCCTTTTTATCGGGAAATTCTGGGCCGCCTCCCATGTATTTCTGAAATTTTGATGGGGGAGCTAACAGGAGTACCCGAAGAAAACACCCCCAGGACGTTTCCCAAGTCGATAGTAAATAATATTTGGAGAAACGTAACGCCCAGAGACGGGCTCGATCCCACACCTGTCAGGCGACATTGATTTCTAGCCTGTGGACAAGGCAAGTTAGTCCCGCCTTAGACCACTCGGCCACAACGCTCGCGAGGTCTTCAAGCATTGTGAATACAAGACGTTTTGTTTGTGTGATACCTGAAAACCAGACGCAGTCCACTTGAATTGAACTGACCTCATGTGAAAGCTATAAAAGGCCAAGGTCATCCCATTGATGACCAGATCACTCAATACAAACCATAGTTCTTTGAATAGCCAAAGGTCTTGTAATCGAACTCGAATACTAGCCACGGCCAAAGGCCATGCTCTTGGGTCTTAACAGCTATTTTCTTTGAGGTCGTCAGGGCTGTCACCATGGGTCGACGGAAAACTAGCGCGACCGAGCAAGACGGAGGGACTTCAAGAGATTCGCCATCTCCTCCTCCTCCTCCTATTCCGAATCTTGTGGCACTGCCGCCTGTGGAATGGGAGGAGACCTCGCAGAGTCTGGGTCCCATCCTGCGACACAATTCTCTCCCCTTGGTGGTGATGTGTGACCGCCGTTGTCTTCCTTGCATGGAGAGCGTGAACTTTGACTTTTCGCAGCCGCTGATGCTGCACACGCGTCGCACGGTGCGGAAAGTCGTCGCCTCTAACATCATGCCCGCTCCTTCCCCCAAACAACAACAACCGCAGCAACACCCGTCACCACGCCAACTACAACAGCAGCAGCGTCCACTATCAAAAGACATTGACGTTGGCCAGACGACAGACACATACTCAGATGCTGGACCAACATCACCATCATCGTCACTACCACTAAAAGAAGTTGGGGACCATTTACTGATCCCAGAGGACTACAAAGGTTAGTGCTGCCTGTTGAAAAACAAGTCTGACGTACGGTGAACCGACAATATGAATGCCGTAAATTACAATCCCTTCTCCCATCATCTCTGATCACACTCGGGTTGAGAGAATATACTATATAGAACAATCAATAATTATGTATTGCTCGATAAAACACAGAATCACGATTTGATTATCTGCTTTTGATACCTAGAACTCGACGCACAGAGATCGTAAAATATCTAAGATCTAATTTATAAAACATTGAATTTAAGCAGAAGAAACATATAATTATGGACTGTTATCACTTTAATACTGTGACTTGTTATCTTCGAGCAAGAGCGCTAGTCTCGATCACCAATGCTGAAGTTTTTAGTGCCGTATGAAATGCTTGGATTGGAAAGGATGCGAAATGTTAAACTTTTACGTGAGGCTTTTCAGGTCACGGAGCGTTTTCTCCGGGTACTCCAGTTTTTTTCCCCTTCCTTAGTAATGGTAGTTTAACTGCAGACAATCTAAAATTTCACAAATTACTAAACTCATTTCCTTCCCGTTGTGCAATAGCTGTCTTCCTGCAACATGTTGCTTTCTTCCCTTCCTTAATAATGTTATTTTGGTTGCAGACAATCTCAACTTTCATAAATGCAAAACTTATTTCTTTTCCGTTTTCTAAAAGCTACCTTCTTGCCTTTACATCACGTGTTTGAGTGATAGATGTATGTTGTGTTAAATGTGAGCGAACATGTGTGTTGAATTCAGATCGTTACAGATCGCCGCCCTTTGAGTCTGGTTTAGGAATAAGGTTCGCATAGCATCCATTATTATTATTATTATTATTATTATTATTATTATTATTATTATTATTATTATTATTATTATTATTATTTGTTGCTACTTTTTCTTCCTAGTACTAACTCTAGGCCAAACCCATGTCCAAACCCTAACCCGAACAATTATTTTAGGATGGGTTAGGGTTAGTTTTAGTCATGGGGTGACGTTACGTTTAACGTGTAACATTTACCGTGCTTTTTCTATCCTACGTTATTGTGCTATTATTATTGATTGTAAGGAATATAATTTCTTGTCAGGTTGGGATGGGGGAGGGGAGGTGAGCGTTGTTTTTATTAGTGGACATAAGAAATAAATTCCTAAAGAATGTATATATAATTGCACAGGGACTGCAGACGCGGTGCTTGGAAAGAATGCTGTCGTACAATGTACAGTGCTGTAGTTTACATACACCGATTTAAGACGCCGAGTATGTAGTGGAGGTGTGTCTAGAATTTCGGTACGCTCACTGAAGTCAATCTCTCACTATAAAAGCCGCTTGTTGTTACTATTGGCAGCTATATCGTCCCCTATACGCTTATGTGTCCGGGGACGTTAATATATATTCAACTTCAACTATTGGCAGCAGTTAGTCCTCTATATGCTCATAGTGTCCGGGGACGTTAATCTACATACCTACCTACCTATTGGCAGCATATTGTGTAAGGTAGATGCTTTCGCCGCGTAATAATATATCTTCCTCACTGCTTTACAGTCGCCTTTTCTAAAAAGAGTCAGGTACCTATTAACAGGTGTAGGGAGGAGAGGGGGATTGAGGAAGGCGGAAGAGGGGAAGGGGGGGGAGAGAGGGGCAAATGGAGTGTTGTTTCATTATTTTTGTGTCTGTTAGTGGTTGCATCCAAACACTATCTGGTCCCATCCAAGTCGATAAACAGAATCGACCATGCTTAACATCTTACGAAATAATTGGAATGTGGCGTGTGCTCTAACCACAGTGCGATTGCGCCACTAAGCATATTTTATTATTTGTACTGAAAACACTGCACATGCGGATTCTATCTGGATCCAGTATAGCATCTTTGAGTTAGGATTTCCAACCCCTTTACAATGCGAATCAAGTTTTATAACGTATTTTGTTGTTCTTGGTGTCCGTGTCTCTGTTAAATGTGTTTCGTTATAACCCAGCACAATCCCCATACCTTAAGTTAATACACGATATTAAAGAAGATGTGTGTAATACAACACCTATCCTATCCTATCCTGTCCCATAACCCGAAGGTCGTAGGGGCACCACAGATGATCGTTTAACCAGCATACTCCATCTTTCTCTGTCCTCAGCAGCCCTCATGGCTTCGCTCAGTGTCAAACCAGTCCATTCTCGAATGTTGTCCTCCCACCTCTTTTTCGGTCTCCCCCTTCTTCTACCTCCTTGCACTGTGCCTTGCAGAATGGTCTTTGCAAGGCTGATGATCTGGTGACGTGGCCATGCCATCGGAGTTTCCGTTTCTTCACCACACAACGCCATATTGTTTGAAAATATTTCGGAGATTGTTTTCCTCCATCTCCAG
Source organism: Oncomelania hupensis (assembly GCA_036898135.1). Classification (NCBI taxonomy): domain Eukaryota; kingdom Metazoa; phylum Mollusca; class Gastropoda; order Littorinimorpha; family Pomatiopsidae; genus Oncomelania; species Oncomelania hupensis. Next base: position 26,140,796 of record CM072516.1, read on the forward strand.
TTCTTCATCTAAAAATGGGCAGGGCATAATGACGAAGTAAGCATAATTTGTGTTAATATGAGACAAAAATTAAAGAAAAATAGCAGAGCAATGCTTCTGACTCAGAAGGTTGTCGCGGTAAATTAATTTGCCATGCTCATGTCTTGTTTTGTGCGTGATATAATGTTTGCAACTGGGTCGGGATTTGTATGGTTTTACACTGTGAGTTTGTGGAAGCGTAAATGTTTAATGAAAAAGCGGGACTCTCTGACAGCAGAATATAGAATGTCTGCTGCAGTATGACTTTCACCCATCCCACAGTGAAATATGAGTTATATCATTCAAATAGGAGTATGGTAAGAGTCAATAAAATACTGTTTAGAAATTATTGTTTTGAATATCGTCCAGTTTGGTTTCTCTGTTAGTTAAAAAAAAAAACAATCCTGCAGTGTAAGCTTTCTTTTTTTTTCTTTTTTTTTTGTACTTTCGTTGATGATTCATAATTTAACGTTTTTTTTTTTTTTTTTTTTTTTTTTTTTTTTTTGTACCCTGGTTAGGCCTATTACTATGCAACGCCCACAGCATAAGAGATTTTGGGCTATAAACAGCGACCGGAAACTTAAAGGGCAGGTGATCCCAGATGTTTACTTGTTCCACCTGGAATTCCCAGCCCTGGAATCCGCCTGCATCTTCTCGGCCAAAATATGAAACCACTGATTGAAAACAAAAAAAATTCACCCTCCGTCTTTTCCTGCACTGGAATACGTGTAAATGGGCCGATTACATGCTATAGATTCCAGAGACAGGCGCTCGACATTGTAAACATTGGAAATAACTTAAATTAAACTTAAATTTATAATAGAAGTGGCGCAGTCAGTAAATGAAGCATTATTTTGTGCCAGAGACCATCCGATGTAGTGTCATTAAAGTTTAATGATTAAACTTTCTTTGAAAAGATTAAAAACCTATGTCACTGACACCTCTCTCACTTCCTAATTGTTGCGGGAAAAAACGTTAACTGTTACCTTTACCTTTAAAAATAAATACTTAATTAATTATTTATTTATTTATTATTATATTATTATTATTGTTATTATTATTATTATGATCATGATGATGACGATGATGATGATGATGAGTAGTAGTAGGAGCAGCAGCAGCAGCAGCTCACCATACCTATGACGGCTTACTAGCGCCAAAACTGAGTTACCAGTATTACGAGATAATTGAAATTACCACGTGTTCTGTTTAATTTGTAGAAATATTAGTAATCCATTAATAATTATCAGTACTTGCCACTCCTTCCTAGCGCCAAAACATGATAATTACAAATATCACGAGATAATTACAAATATCATGGGATAATTACAATCATCAAGGGATAATTACAACTATCTTTTAAAAATTACATTTGCGTGATCATGTTTAATTTTCAGTTTTGGCTCTAGCAGTCTATCTGAAAATGTGCCAAAACCAACAATTGTAATTTTGACTTGATAATTACAATTTTTTGTGTTAATTGTAAATATATCGTTGATATTTGTAGTTATCCCATGATATTTGTAATTATTAGGTTTTGGCGCTAGTAGGACGTCAAATATGTGAATTACAAAGAACGCGTGTTAATCTCCATTATCACTTATACCTGTAAATGCAAGTTTTGGAGCCATTTAGCCGCCTGAGCCAGAATTAAACATGGAATTAAACATGATCACGTAAAAATTGTAATTATCAAGTAAAAATAGTAATTATTATGTGATATTTACAATCTTCGGTTTTGGCGCATTTCCAGCCGGATTGCTAGAGCCAAAACTTAAAATTAAACATGATTACGCGAAGATATTTGTAATTTTGCAATGATATTGTAATTAGCACTTGAGAATTGTGATTACCCCTTGATAATTGTAATTACCCCTTGATAATTGTAATTATCCCAAGATATTTGTAATCATCAGGTTTTGGCACTAGTAGACCGTCATACTCACCGGTGTACTGAATAATGCTTAATCTTCTACCATCCCTGTGTTGCTTATGTTTCGCACCGGTTGGCATTTTCTGTAAGGCGCGTTATGTAAGCCCTAATAATATAAAGCATGTTACAAATATCTGAGTCAATATTACTGTGCACATCGAGATACACAGTATTGTAGTTCAGGACAAAGTGATATTGGATAGCTCAGAATACTAGAGGGTTGCACTTGGGAGTGTGGACTGAATATGTAGAGCACACGAAATCAATGTCATTCTGTACGAAACCGACCATCAACAGTTTACTTTTATTTCCGCATTGAGGCTAGGCCAGGCCTTCTCCGATCCCCTCTGTCCCATATACGCAACGTGTACGGGGACGTTAATCTACTCAAGTCCCCTCGCCTCCCTCCCCTCACCCTTTCCACCATCACCTTTGACCTTGTAAACTATATGGCTATAGTAAACAGGATTATTAGCATTTAAGGCTGCTTTCCAAGAAATTTAGGTGAAATCAAATCTAGGGTATAAGAAGACCTAAATTTGAGTGTTTTATTTGTGAATGTATTTATTTGTGTATACATTATTTATTAATTTAGTTAAAATGTATTGCTATTTTGTGAGCTGTTCTTATTTTCCAGAATCACGTGGCGTTCTTTGGTTTGCAAAGTGCATGTTTGTGTGGCTGGGTGGGGGAATAAAGGGAAAAAGGGAATGGGTAAGAAGGAGGGGTTGAGCAGAATAGGGAGAGTGGCGGGGGAGGGGGAGGGGAGGGATTAGTCAGGCCAGATAAGATGTCCCTTTCTTCCTCTTTGTTGAGTTACTAACCTCAAGGTTTTAACTTTACTTTCACTTTCAGAGAACCTTTTAATAATAAAGAAGAGGGCTTTCTTTTCGTGCTGGCTTAATATTATATTTGTTTTGTCCCCCACTGATAATATTTTATGCACGATAGAAGGATATTGTTGGGAGTGCAAAGTCACGATGAAAACGGCACATAAACTAAAAAAATAACATTGTGCCCCGGCAACGCAGGGGAGAGAGGGACAGAGAGAGAGAGAGAGAGGAGAGAGAGAGAGAGAAGGGAGGGGGGTTGGCGGAGTGGTGGTGGTGGTGGTGGTGGGGGAGGTCGTGGCGTATGTAATCTATATGTGAGTAACGTATTTTAAGATGTCATTATATAATGATAATCATTTAAATAGTGAGCTGAGTACAAAATAAACACAACTTTTACAAGGGCCGTTTTAACCAGGTCGTCATGACTGGGTGCAAGTCGTATGTGTGTGTATGTGACAGTGTTTATGGGATAAAATCGTTTCGTTGCTGTATCATGCAGGCGTAGAACTATGTAACCGAAAATGAAAGGACACGTTTATATTAATATAATTATTTATTAGTGGTAGCCCTAGGAGAACTTGTGTTTCTATATGGGAGGAATCGGGATGGCGATCGTGGTGTTCTAGTTAAACGATAATTCTATATAGAGCTCTTCGGCAAAGCTTGGGTATTCACTGACTCGCAATCGCTCTAAAAACACTTCCTGGTTTCACACATGAAGGAGAAGAATACTTGACTAATTTTTCATATATAATTTTATTATTAGGTTATGACGTGGAAGTTAACGTAACTGTAATGGTAATTTCACTTAGTTAATAGATTGCTTTTCACTGTTTTTGCACCCCGAAGTTAAAACATACATGACTTGTGTTATTCTCTCTCTACCACCCTCCTTTCCACGCCCCCTCTCAACCCCAGTTATTACATGTATGATTTTCGCTTTGTCTGCTCTTTTGTACCCCAAAGTTAACACACTTATTGTCCACGACATAGCACTAAATAATAATCTTATTATGAAATTCTGCTGAACTGCTTATAATCTACGTTTCATGTTTGTAGAAAGTACTCTGGTTACTGGATACTGTTTACAGCAGCCAGCCAAGAATTGGTTTATTAATTTCTACTATGACCTGGTAATCAACTATGTTGACGCACACTACAACGTCCGCCAGAGTTATTCTAGCTGTTCTTCTGCTGTCACTTGTAATCATTGCCTTTACGTCTGACTCTCCTCTTGTCAACTCACTTCAAATCTTTGCGGTTCTGGGGCAGTGATGCCTTCCGGTACCAGCTTCTATGGAGAGACACTACTGCTGGGTCCCATTGAATTTGTGACCAACGTAAGTCGACACTCCGCTTGTTCTTCTTGGTCCCAGCGTGACGGCGTTGCTGTGAATTAACCAACAGTTACGAAGCATCCCACAGGAAGACTTCTTGTCGCGCCCTTGGCTCTTGTCGTGTCAGGAGGGACAATGTCGTTGTAATTGAAAGAAGTACAAAAAAAACCCAGTCAAATTAGAATAGAACAGTTCAATTGCCAGTCTGCGGGGCCTAGTTGCAAGGCGAGCGTTATGGGCTAAGGCGGGACTAACTTGCCTTGTCCACAAGCCAGAAACCAATGGCGCCTGACAGGTGTGGGTTCGAGCCAGCGTATGGGCGTTATGTTTCTCCGAATATTATTTACTTTCGACTCGGGCAACGTCTCGGGGGTTTTCTCCGGGTACTCCGGTTTGCTCCCCCAGCAAAAATTCCCAAAATTCACAAATAATGTTAGGTAGGTAGGGTTTGGGCGCGCCACTGGCTGCGACTACGCCTTCCTCGGGGGAGGCGGCCCAGAGTTTCCCGATAGAAAGGGATAATAAACTGCAGAAGAAAAAAAAAACACACGAACAAAAATAGTCGGTTTTATTCTAGACGAAAATATTGACGTCCTCTAAACAGAGACCTGGCTGAAGACTGCTGGTCATGAGGGTATATGCACAGACCTCATCCCTCCTGGCTACAAGCTGAAATCGTTTCCCAGGGAATTACGGGGAGGTGGCTTTGTAGTCATTAATTGCGACCCTCTGCTGTTACCATTAACGCCACCTTCCCATTTGACCACACCACCTTCGAACTGCTGCAGTTTACGTTATCGGCACCCCCGCCCACTCACATGTGTATACAGAACTCCTCCCCCCCCCTCCTCCCCACAAGAAGAATCAGCTGAAAGACGCTACTTTTCTATCGGAACTGCCCGATTTCCTCGATCATTGCAACCTACTGCGCAGCAAGTCTGTCATCCTTGGTGACATAAACGTTTATTGTGACGTCCCCACTAACCATCTAACAAGCAAAGTTCAGGACATTCTGACCACATTCTATAAGATTCAGGGCATCAAGGAGCCAACCTACTATCGGAGCGGTCACATCATAACATTGACTGGGTCTTGGGTGGTGAAGACGACCAGCTGGTCAGCTCTTGCTCCGTCAACAACATCCTGTCCTCTGACCACGCTATAGTCATCTGCACCCTTAACGTGCCTCATTTTCAACGTCTATCGTGCTGTGAAGGACATCAAGGTTATATGTACAGCCACTTTCAAGGCTGACACCACACAGAAGCTGCAAGAACTTTGCCCTGGCATCACTGCTGAGCAGCTGGACAGCGGTCTGCGCGGTCTTCTAGACCAGGGTTCATACTCAAATTGTTGTAAAAAATTCAAGGAGTTTTCAAGGAGATTTCAAGGAGTTTTTTCAAAAATTCAAGGAGTTTTTAAAAATAGTAAACGCACATAATAATTGATAAATAGTCAAAATAAAGGATAAATCTTTTACCCAGTGATATCCATAAATTGTTTGCAGTCATGAATCTGATGGTGATACTGATGTTAATATTGATTATGAAATCTACACACATAAATATTGCATGTCGATGAAGTTGCAGTTATGATGATGATGCAGATACGGAGTCTATACACAAATAATAATTGTGAAACATGTTGTCCTTAGATACAAGTTAGAGAACTGTAAAAAGTCAGAAAGAGGTATCACCACCGGCTAATATTTTAGTTTTTCCATCCCTTCATCAATCTGACGGGAAATCTTCTCCAGCTGGATCTTTATTTCCTTAGATTTGCTCCTCAGCGCATTTGACTGGATTAAACACACAATTGCCTCCAGGCATTTTTACCGATTCATTCAGCAAACACGCGCGGAAAAACGAATGATGTACGGAAACCGACAAATGAGCGTGCGCGCGCGACAGAAAGGGAATGAACAATTTCCAGTGGAGGTTACTTCCCTTATCATTAGCAGACGACAAAAGTTACGATCGTCGAACAGTTGACAAAACAAATATTATAATTTTTGTTTTATAAATTTTTATTTTTCAATGTTTTTTTTTGAAAATTTGACAATAAAATCTCTAGGTCAAGCAATGGATAGATACACTGGTTGAAATTTCAAGGAGTTTTCAAGGAGCTGAGGCAATTTGGCATTTTTCAAGGAGATTCAAGGGCCCTTGAACAAGACATCCAAAATTCAAGGAGATTCAAGGAGGTTCAAGGAGCGTATGAACCCTGTAGACCAACATGCACCTCTTGTTGAGCGACATGTGGTGTGCGGGCGGACGTGTCCCTGGTACTCCGCTGTCAGCGACCAGCCAAACAAAAGCACCGTCGTGCTGAGAGAAAGTGGCGGAAGTCTAAGCTGACTGTTAACTTGCGGATTTTCCAAGACTCAAAGCAGGCAGTTGTTGGCCTGGATCAGAGTGAAAAGAAGACTATTGGTCTGAGTAGATTGCTAGTTGCACAATGTCTAAGGCAATGTTTACTACAAGTAAAAGACTTCTTGACAAAACGAAAGATGTCAGCCTGCCAAAGGACATACCCAGAGACGATCTGCCTGATGCCTTTTCGGCCTGTTTTGCTAATAGTTGCACAACGTCTAAGGCAATGTTTACTACAAGTAAAAGACTTCTTGACAAAACGAAAGATGTCATCCTGCCAAAGGAGATACCCAGAGACGATCTGCCTGATGCCTTTTCGGCCTGTTTTGCTAATAAGGTGCAGGTGATGATTTATAAGCTGAATAATGCAGCTTTGCCGACGTTATGGGCGCTGTCTGAGGACATACTAGCTGAAACGTCGTCCTTTGCCGATGTAGGCATGTGAGCGAGCAGGAGGTCAGACGCTTCATTACCAAAGCCTCCACCAAAACTACTTGCCCCTTCGATCCCATATCGACTCACCTTTTTGTTGAGTGCTTTGACGAACTGCTCCTTGCCATTACCTCTATCATAAACAATTCTCTTTTGTCTGGTAACTTTCCGCACATCTTTAAACAAGCTATTGTCACACCACTCCTGAAAAAATCTTCTCTGGTTCCAAACAATCTTGAGAACTACAGTCCTGTCAGCAACATCTCCTTTCTCTCTAAGACAATAGAAAACTCTCTCTCTCTCTCTCTCTCTCTCTCTCTCTCTCTCTCTCTCTCTCTCTCTCTCTCTCTATCACTCTCTCTCTCTCTCTCTCTCTCTGACTATCTTCATGCAAAGAACTTGTTTCAAACTACACAGTCTGCATATCGCCCTGACCACAGTACTGAGACCGCACTTTCCCGGGTTATGAATGGCCTCTTGCTCGCGATGAACAATGGCCAGCTCTCCATATTGACACTTCTCGATCTTTCTGCAACCTTTGACACTATCGATCACCACATTCTCCTAGACCGTCTCAATAATTCATTTGGCATCTCTGGCACTGTTCTCAACTGGTTCAGATCTTATCTCTCTGGCAGAACGCAGACAATTTTAGTTGACAACCTCAGATCCAAACCATCTAGCCTCTCTCTAGGAGTTTCACATGGATCAGTCCGGGGCCCAGTTCTTTTTATCCTCTACACCAAACAACTTCCTACTCTCATCATTCGTTATTCTATAGCCAGTCAGTCCCCAGTAAACATACGCTTCTTGGGAACTCCCCGTGCCAAGGCTGGGAATTACTTGGGGTTCTTGGCATTGGCACACCAACCTTGCCCCAAGCAAGGCATCCTAGTTATAGCCAGTCTGATCGCGCGCGTGATTGGATGCCAAGGAATTCCCACTGCAGCTAAAAATAAACGTCTTGGCGTCCAAGCATTAGCCTAGAACAATCTGCAGAATCGAAATTGTTAACAAAACAAAAATAATTTAAAAGGGTATTTATTGCATTCTATAAGACTAGAAAACTTTATATTTATTTGTATTCACTTATAGTTATTTTATTTTATTTTAGTTGTAATTCTTTTCAACCGCGGGTCTTAACCGTTCCGCGCAATTCAAATTTCCTATCCCGGTCGGTTTCTTCCCTTTGTGTCTTCACATACAGTCTCGAACGCACGTTTAACTCGATCTTGGATTTATCACTTTGCAAATTTCGACTGGGATTTGTGACTTCGCAGATTTTGTTTTGTGAGTATTGTTTATTTCAATTTTTTTTTCATTCCATTGATCAGAATGTCGCAAAACAGACGAATTCGGAAAAGCGTTGAACAAACTATTTCTGCATGTGAAACTGAAAGAGAAATGGCATCTATCTCCGTTGAAAAACTAGCTAAAATGGTGGACAAAGATCTAATAGCCTTACCCTTAGGCTTAGGACTAGAACCTGAAAGTAACCATCGAAACAATGAACAGCAACAGCAAGCAAATAGTGGAAACCCTGCCTATTGAAACTGAGGAATTTTATCTTTGACCAGGCAAAACTGTGATTTTAATTGGTTTATTTTTTATCAGTAGGCCTATTTTCAAACACCTTTTAAATTATGCTGTAAACTAATGAGTATATATTTCACTTTTCTATATACACATTAATCTATAAAACCTTTGAAGAACATAAAATAATTGTATTGTCGTGTTTTTATTACAAAAATGTCACTGTTTTGTAATTGTAGTGCTTAAAAGCCTCATGCTTCAAAACAGTTCAAGGCGCTTCTGTTTTTAAGTTTTGCAGCATGCATGCGCATGTACTGTTTTGACTTGTACTTGTTGACATCCTTTCAATATCTTAGTGTGTTTATATTGACTTGCTGCCACCATGTAGCTGGCAGGCAAAATTGTAAGATACAGAAGTTAATGGTTGAAATGTACTGTTTAGGTTCTCTAGAGCCATATAGCTGTGTTGGTTTTATGATATTGATCTTCATAATGCTAACTGAAACTAAGCATGTATACGTCTTACTATAGTCAATTCCACCACAATTGTAGATTTTGTAAGGGTGTAAAATATCACCAAGTTATCAACCCCCCACTCCCCCATACACTACAGTTCTTCAACTTCAAGAATTCTATGTTCTTTGTATATGCGGCTTTATTTGCTGAACTTGAATAACTTTTATTTTTCAGGGAGGAGGAGGATGAGGAGGAGGAGGACTTGCCATCTACACCCAGGTATGAATTTATAACATAGCACACTTAAATTAATATTCCTATGATAGCTAATAGTGTTTGATTGTTGAATATAATAAGGCACTTTTCTAATGTTACACACAACATAATAAACTTAATAAATGACATATGTATGTGAATGTGTGTGTTTGCCCAAAATAATTTCATGTAACATTTGTTGTCGTTTAATGTTAGCATGCATAATAAGCATAATTATATTCATGTGTGACTGTGTAGTTTTATCCTCATTGTCATTATGATTGTTGTTATTATTGTGATGTTTATTCCTTGTTGATTGTAATTGTACACCACAATGTAATTTCTTGTAAAAGATAATAAAGTTGTCTAATCTTATCTTAACATACTTGTAACTTTACTTAGTTAAAGGTGTGTGTTTAGAGAAAATCTTTGTGCATAGTTTTTTTTAAATCTTTTCTTTTTAATAGAAGGCTGATATGTTTTTGATTTACATGCAAACTTTTTTATGTAAAAGGAAACGTTTCAAGCCCACCTCCAACCACACACCTCCAGGGCTGCCTCAGGCTTCATCATCACCAATCAGCCCACCTCCACCTCGGGAATATACAAGGATAGGAGATTAGGACAACCTTCGATAAGCTTCGCTTCAACAGTGATGTCCACTCCAGGTCCAATAGATGTCACCACTGGTATGTGAATCCAGTTGCTTTTCATCGTGTTTATTTTTAGGGAAATTGTTAATCAACAACTAGTAAATCTTTTAGAATCATTTGTTGCTTGTTTAGACTTAACAAACAAAAAACAAAAAACACTTGATTAAATATGTTTTACAATAATTACATAGTAGTTAGTATTGAGTTGCACAGTGCAGTATATTTATCCAGGATGTTTACAAGTTATTTTAATTGTGAGCCCTACAGTGCAATTAATTGTTGCTCATTTACAAGATTCCTACTTTCTATCTCACCACCAGTGAAAGTTGTAACTGTATTGTACTGGAAAGAGCTGGCCATATTTATTTATCTCTTGATCTATTTAATAAAAAAATGTGAGAGAGGGGTAGTGTTTTAAAGTGACAACACTATCAGTGTTTGCATGGAAAAACAAGTCATTTTTAAGAAAACCTAGTATATTTTGGACTATGCAAAAATGTCATACTTGTCTTTTAACTATTTTTGTCTTTTGCTGTGTGTGTTTAGCTACAAGTACTCAGGAGGACTACAGGCCCTATTTTAAGGCCATATTAAGAAACCAGGAGCAGATGTCCTCCCAGTTGAAACAGCTTCTACAGGAAATTTTAAAACTAAGGCATGCATCGAGGGAGGTGGAGGTTAAGCTAGGCGGAAGTGCTGGCAGAACCCGATCTACCTACTGGATTTACTTTTCCAATAGATACAGAGGAGGGGGGCTGGAGCAAGAAGGAGCCAGCAATGAGGCGATGAGGAAAGGAATGGTAAGCAATAGTTGCTTTAGTATTACATTATTGTTGCTTTAAATATTGACTCGGAAAAAAAACAATTTTACTACACATGCAGTTTTGATTCTGTGGCTTCTAGGATTGAACTATTGTGGTTTAAGGTTGTTTACTGAGTATTCCCATGGTGTTTTCCTCATGTGTAGCATGGAGTGGTGCACATACCTGTCAAGGGGTTTTCGGGTTGTGGTGTAGCAATTTAACAAAAAAACATAGCAAATGGAGGTTTGGTGTAGCACTAATGTGAATCACGCGATTCGCAACAAAACTAAAAACTTCTGCATCCAATATTATATAAACACACACATCCAATGTGTTTACAAATTTATTGTAAAATCTTGTTAATGCACAACACTTTAGCTGTTACCATTATCATTATAAACATTTTCATGTATGTTTTTCAAAATAAAAGTAAAAATGAAAATAAATAAATAAATAAATAAAACATAAAAATTAAAAAAACAAACAAGGGAGACAATCACTGACACAAAAAAAGCAGATGAAATTTTTTCCCCCAAACAAATTTGCTTATTCACAAAACATGGTTTACAATGCCAAAAAAAAAGAACTATTAGCATTGCACAAAAGCTTATACCAATTAATTTAATAAAAATATAACTAAATGGCAGCTAATATAATATAAAAGTAATCAAAAAGAAATGCATAATGTTAATAACATAAAACAAGTAAATAAAAAGAACAGTCCTATCAAAATGTACACAATGAATAAAAATTATTCATTAAAATAAAAAGCCACAAAAATTTTAATAATAATTTGTAAAACAAAGTTGCACAAAGACTGATCGTAGACTGAAGTTCTGAACGAACACGTGATGTGGAAGTGCGGTGCTTTTACTAAGTGTCTTTAAACCGGACTCGACCGGAACAGACTACTTTCGCGCAAAAAACCCCTTGGTTACTATCGTCACTTTTGAAAAATTGCGTAGCAGCTTTGTGATACGCCGTAGCAATGAAAAAATGTTTAAAATGCGTAGCGCTACGCAAAAATCCGTAGCACTTGACAGGTATGGGTGCATAATTTTTGGTCTTGATACTGAATGCAGACTTAAACAGTACCAACCTAACAGCTGCCATTCCCTTGGACCTAAAGCAATAATCATGTAATGTAACATCTGCCATGCTAGCATTTGTTAGCCCATTTTCATTTTAATATTATCTTATAGAAATAAGCTTAGAATACAGGAAAAGAAATCCTTATCTGTCTTACAGGAGCAATACCTGTTCAACCTGGGCGGCAAGGACTACAAGGAGTCGCTCCGGACCATTGGAGCCTGTTTGATGACACCCAGGTAGAAGGGACATTTTAACCGGACAGGAAGCAACCAGACAGGGCCAAAGAAAACGGGCGTTTTCCCAATTTCAAGTGCTAAACCCTCTTTTTTTCAGTAAGTGCACGTCTACACCGAATTCAGACATGGCAACTTAGAATTGTTTTCTAATTTAACTTAGTCCTTCTAACCTCCGCCACTAACTCTCCCCACCCATATTTTTTCTACGTTAGTAGCAGAAGTGAATTTCAGCTTTTGTTGTTACCATAAATCTTGAATTATAATTTGGTCTTGTTTTATTGTTTAAAGCATTATGTCTTTGAGGTTTTATTTCTTTGCCTAAAACATTGGAATACAGAAAATCCAAAATGAGGCAGGTTTTTAATAATTGTGATATGACTTAAAGGTCTAAAGTGAAACGCATTTTTCTGATAGCTCAGGGGCATTTAATACTTGCCTTGCCTGCCGGCTTACGGTCCCTTTATAAATTTGGGTGCTTACTAAGTGTATGTTATATGGAAAACAAGTGAACATATTTTTTATATTGGTTGGTCTTTCTGTTGTATACTGAATTGACCCATTTTCTGTATATATGTGTGTTTGCAGATGCAGTCCAGAGCCATCACAAAACGGACTTGACTCAGTTCAACTCATATCTGAGCACATGGCTGAGCAGTTGGAGGGACCGGATGGACGGAGGAAAAAAAAAATAGAGTAGCTAGATAAGAACAATGTCCATATAAACAAATACAATAATATAAAACAGAAAACTTAGTTTATTAATTTTAAAAAGAAAATTCAACTAATTAAAAAATAAAAGTAACGATTATCAATTTTTTTCTTTAAAAATTTTGTTACTTCAGTTTGATTTTTCGCCACTAACAACAACATGCGCGAAGCCGGTCTGACCCAGTTGCAGCCAGTTTGAGGCGGTTTGGATTAGCCTATGTAGACATTGCGGCTAGCCTACCCTGCATCAGTCCAAAGCATGGGTATTTTTGTCTTGATTGTGTATGCCTGTCAGAGAAATTATGTACAAATTTAAAATGCAACCCAAAATCTGTAATGGAGAATTTTGGGGAATTTCTGTAAATATGTGTTTGTGAGAGATTCTTTTTATTCTAGCGGCTGTATTTGAATGCTTAGCTTAATTTCTTTGTCTCATTGGTGTGCGTGGGTTAAAATGCTTGGAAGGGGTGTGAATGAGTGTTGCAAGGACAGATTAGAAAAAAAAAAATTAGTCTAATATCTCTATTCTTGTTGTTAGTAAAATATTAAATCAAATCACATTATTTGTTCTTGATTTTTTTTTCACTGTGTTCATAGATTACATGGGTTCTATACAATGTATGTATTTTTTTTAAACTGCATACCCCTTTTTTTGTGTCTGAGCTGAAATATAATTCATGTATTTAACGCAAATTAATTTTAAAAAAATTAAATTTATTTCTTTAATTTTCAAAAAAAAAATAAAGAAAATTTATTTCTTTAACATTTTACCCAAATTAAAGAAAATTCATTTCTTTAAAGAAAAAAAGTATAAAGACTATTAACTCTGGCTATCTGTAAGTATACAATATAAGTGTGTGTGTATAGTGGCAGTGAAATATAAATGATTTTAATTTGAAATGTGTTTTATATGTTGTGCAAATTTGGTTAATAAATTATCTGATCTGATCTCATTTGTCATTGTAGGTGCGTATTTGTAAAACATCTCCTGAAACTGATACTTTGAGCCTCATCACACATCTCCTGCTACTCATACTTTGTACTTCATCACACCTACATACATGTCCTAGATCACATTGTGTCAAAGTTATTTCAAGGCTCTATAGGGTTTATGAATAACCAACATTGGGCATAGGTTAGAGGGGCCAATCAAGGGGCCAAGGTTGTGCCGACATTGGGCTTAGGTTGGATGCCAAGCATGTCCCAAGCCTGGGCCAAGGGTTGCTATAGTAGGTACAAGGTGGTGCCAAGGTACCGCCGACATTGGGCTGAGGTTGGATGCCAAGCATGTTCCAAGCCTGGGCCAAGTGTTGCTATAGTAGGTACAAGGTGGTGCCAAGGTTGTGCCAAGGTACCGCCGACATTGGGCTTAGGTTGGATGCCAAGCATGTCCCAAGCCTGGGCCAAGTGTTGCTATAGTAGGTACAATCAAGGTGCCAAGGTTGTGCCAAGGTACCGCCGACATTGGGCTGAGGTTGGATGCCAAGCATGTCCCAAGCCTGGGCCAATGAGCAGTTCTGACCTGGCCCGAGCCAGTTTGCCATGCTTGTGCCAACTTGGCATCCAAGGTTGTGCCATGCTTGGCAATCCTTTGGCGTGTTGGCTGGGTCCTTTGCTGACAATACTTAAATCCATGATTCATTTTCTTTGGACAATATATACGCTGCCGTCCGTCGCGTGCAGAATTGTGTCACTGACGACAAACAGTGGATGACATGCAACAAATTCAAACTGAATGACGACAAAACTGAAATTCTCCTCATACATTCTCCTAACAGACCACTGCCTTCTTCTACTTCTTCCTCTATTTCCATCTGTAACTAAGAAATAAAACTATCATCCTCTGCCAGAAACTTAGATGTAACCATCACAGACACTCGTTCCATGGACAAGCACATCACAAACATCTGCAGAGTTGCATACTTTGAGCTCCGTAACATCAGCGCCATTAACCTTCTTTCCTTTAATACAGCCAAATCTCTCGTCTGCTCCCTTGTTCTGTCCAAATTTGATTACTGCAACTCTTTCCTGTCCGGTTTTCCTCTATATTTTATTGACAAACTTCAAAAGGTACAAACTCAGCTGCAAGATTAATTTTCAGAGCCAAGAAACGTGTCCACGTTCAACCATTGCTCCACCAATTTCACTAGCTCCCGATTACTTCCCGTATCATGCACAAAACCTCCAACCTCTGCTTTAACTCTTTCGCTGATCCTCACTTCCCAGTCTATCTCTCCGACCTTCTACCTGTCTATACTCCATCCCGACTATTACGCCCTTCATCCGACACCAGAATGCTTTCCATTCCTTGGGTTAGAACCAAAACGATTGGCGAACGGGCTTTATCGTTCTCTGCTCCCTGTTTAAAACGTCGTACGGCTTATGATCTGTATGCTTGCTGCCTCCTACTCACTTTTAGGTCCTGAACAGATTGGCTCATGGGTGTAAACGGGAAAGATAAAGGAGAAGAATGTGATGTGGGTGTGTGTTGTGTGCGTGTGAGCGCGTGGCTAAAATGTTTGCTTAGGTTAGTTGGATTAACAGCCTTTACTGATTTAACATTTAATACTCAATATTTTTATAGCTACTGTTTTTTGTGCGTACTTTTAATGGTGTATGTATTATTTTTATACATTTTAATTTATCATTTTTCTTGTGTGTATGTTCCTCAATATGAGACTGTTTATTTTATATTGTTGTGCTCATTTAAGATGGCAAAACTATAATAGTTCGCATTACGAGGCATATGTTGGGGAGGGTGTGTGTGTGGTGTGTGTGTGTGTGTGTGTGTTTGGCTTGCTTCTTTGTTGCTTGTTTCTTTATTGGTAACACTATGCTTTTAAACTGCGTTGTGAGTCTGTTGAGTGCAGTATCAATGCAAAGCAAATAGAGCTTTTGGATATATGCGCTATAACAAATTGACTGTAATACATAAATAAATAAGTGGAACAGGACGGATTTCTAGCTCTAGTTTCCCCGTCCGTCCGTGTGTTTGTGTGTGTGTGTGAGAGAGAGAGAGAGAGAGAGAAAGGGGGAGGGGATGGAGGGGAGCATGGCTTGGTGTATAATTATAGCCTAAACGTGAGTATAATTATGTGACTTCCTTTTGTAGGTCATTTAATAATAATAATAATAACAACAACAACAACGATGATATGGCGCGACTGGTGTTTAACAGTAGTACTAATATTGAACGCAGTCAGTTTAAATTTTCAAAAATAAACATTGATTTCTGTTCCGACTTCTGTAATAGCGATTTTTTTCAGATCGCCACACTTTGAGTTCGATTAAAGAAAAAGCGCGTAATAGCATCCTGTATTTTTGTGTGGTTTATTTTAAATCAATTCTTTCTGTGTGTGTGTGTGTGTGTGTGAGAGAGAGAGAGAGAGAGAGAGAGACACTTTTTTTTGACACTTTTGAGATTTAATTGTTAAGGCCACCAGCCCATCACAATGGTAGGCATCACATACAATATAAAATAATCTTTAAATAATCTTTAAAATAAAAGGACAATATTAAATACATATCATTTACAAGTTTCATAAAAAAAAAATGTTTCGAAAAAGCATTCGCATCATATCACGCATGAAGGTAAATTTCGATAACATACAACATTGCAGTTAAAAACACATTCAGTGTAAATTTTTCTTTCTAATAGCAATTGCTTTGTAAATAAAGTACGCAACATTTCTAATAATTGTTTGATTTTGGCTGGACATAAGCAGTACAAATCTGGATAAGCATGGCTGCCTTGTAAACTTCAACGGAATAAGATCATCCCGAATGTCTGTGTATTTGGGACAAACCAGTAACATATGCATTTCAGTCTCTTGAACATTTGGACAAAAAGGACAATTAACATCTATTAGACGATCCTTTCTAAATTCAACAAAGTGTGCATTCAACGGTGACATTCCAATTCTAAACCTAATAATTGCTTTCCTTACTGCAATATTTCTAATTAAATTTAAGTATTCACCGCAAACCACTTCACGTTTGAAACAGGAATATACATAGTAAAAAACATGGTCGTCTAGCGCAGAACTCCAATCTTGTTTAAAACAATCAACAAGTCTTTGTTTAAATTCAAAAATAAACAGTTTTACATTTCCAACACCCTGTGTTTCCCAGACAACTCCAAAACCAAACCTGAACAATACGTTTCGAACTTTGCAAGCCCATGTAGTATAATTCTGTTGCTGCAGATACAGTAACATATTGTATGCTTTCTTCGAAAATCTGTGATTTCCAAGCATAGTCAGTCTAAGCCAAAATTTCACACATCTTGTGTATGTCATAACATGCAAGGGATATCGCCCTGTTTCACCATATATCAAGTGTCTTGGAGATTTGGTGCTAACTCCCAGAAAACGTTTTATTGCTGACAAGTGAACCCTTTCAATACATTCCTGGTCAGCAGTTAAACCCCATATTTCTGATCCGTATGTTAAAATTGGCTGAATTTGTGAATCAAAAAGTGTAAAAAAGACTTTGGGTGAAAATTCTCCAAGTGACCAAAGTAACTTCATGATGGCTGAAACGCCCTTCCTTGCTCGTTCAGCTAGATCCTTAAAAGTATAGGAAAATGTTAATTTGGTAGACATGAAAATCCCTAAATATTTGTACATATTAACAATTTTCAAAACTCGTCCATCAAAAAACCACTGTTCTCTCTCGCCCAAAAATCCTCCATTACGGAATACAATAATATTCGATTTGTCCAAGTTAACAACAAGACCCAGTCGTTTTGCACTTTCACAAAGAACATTCAGCTGATTTTGCAGCCCAACTATAGTATCTGAAAACAACACTACATCGTCAGCAAAAAGCAAAATAAACAATTCAATGAGTTCTGGGGGTAATTGGATCCCGTGTTTACCATGATGTACAATATCTTTCGTCAGTTCATTAATAAAAAGGGAAAACAGTACAGGAGAACATACTTCTCCCTGCTTCAGTCCCTGTGGACACATAAACTCATCAGACAGGTCTGCACCAGCACGAACACGTGCTTTAACAACATTGTACATGCTCTGTATTGCTTTTGCTAATTTACCATTCAAACCTGATGTGTATAGAACCTTCCAAAGCTTCTCTCTACTAATGGAATCGAAAGCCTTCCGAAAGTCTATGAAGGCTACATAAAGTTTTCTGTGTCTTAATAATTGTTTCTGAACCAGAGCCAACAGAGTAAATATGTGGTCAGCAGTACTATGTTCCTTCCTGAAACCAGCCTGCTCTTCTCCAACGTTAGAGAGAGAGAGAGAGAGAGAGAGAGAGAGAGAGAGAGAGAGAGAGAAAGTAAGAAAAAAAACAAAGAAAGAAAGAAAGAGTTTAGTTCAGGAGTTTGCCTGCATTTTAAAAATATTTGGATCTGTTTTAACCCTGAAACTGCTGCGATAAACGACAGATGTATTTCCCCCCACCCCCCCCCCCCCCCCACCCACCCCCTCCCATTAAAACCTGAAATCTGTTCGGTGAGAAAAGAAGAGCTAGGCCCCTCCTCCCCACCCCACTACCTTTCTTCAATAAATATGTAATTATAATAATTATACATGATTGGGAAATTAAATTAGTAAAAAAACAAACAAATAAAAAATTCTTAGGAGAAAAAAAAACAGCATAGTGTCACGCAGCGGAATGAGTTTGCACAGTTAAATGTATTCTTATCTCCTTATAACATGAGCGATACTTTGAATGGGAGATAATCCTGTTTATGTTCGACCCGACATTGTACAATGTAGCTGTGGGAGGTAAGCAAGGGACGTAACTTCAGCTAAGATGACCAATTTTGAGCGACCTTTGTTACAGGAAGATAATCCCTAATGTAGCGAACAGCTAAGTCGACCATTAATGTAACATAATAGTTTATAAGCTTATCCTTAGTGTGAAGTGTCCGGTATTATTTTATCATTGTCCTGTGTTGTGCAGGTTGGTTTGCCGTCCTAGGCTCCCCCGAGGATGCCAAGGCGGACAGGGTTGTTCCGCATTTCCGGCAGGTGGCGCAGCTGGCGCTATCCAAGTGCCAGAGCTTTCTGATTGGCGGGAACGACTCAGTGCATGCGCTGCACATCCCGCACCCTGGGGCCCTGGACCACAAAGGGTCGGAACCCCGCACCCTCTACCCAGGTGATGTGCTGAGGATGGGGAAGCTGTATGTTGGAGAGTCCACCGTCAAGGTATTACTGGTTTCGGTATGGCTATGGTATATTTTAGCCTCCATCAAAATCTAGATTTGCAATAAATCATCGACG
>CM072516.1:26160210-26367710 GCA_036898135.1 Oncomelania hupensis
GGCTACCAGTGTGCGTATTTAACATGAAACGTGTTCAAATACGTTTTGTGCGTGCACAAGACAATCTTTACAAGGCAAGTGTCACCAACAATGAAATTCTTTTGCGTGTACAGAATTTTGCGAAACGTAACGTAAATGTGAAATGGTGGTGTTCCTATTACTAAGAAGGTTTGAGGCTCATTTTCATGTGGACATTACAGTGGAGACCACATAAAATATTTTCTGTATTACATATCGAAAAAAAAGTTGGTCACAGCGACAGTTTTGACGTTTTGACGTGGAATTCTATAACTGCGACTACATTTCTCAGCAACATAATCATTGTTCGTTAGACAGAAAGAGGCACATTAATTTCATAGACATATTTACATTTTTAAAAAAAAGAGAGAGAGAGAGAGAGAGAAAATCTTGCATGAAATACAAAATGCAAATGAAGAAAACAAGGTCGCGGGATCATAGTTCTTTGGACGAATGATCCTTGGGAATTGCACCTAAAAACTGTCATGTGAAGGTGGCCACCATTCACGGGTGGATGTCATTGATACTAATCTATCTGCGTGTGGTAGACCGTTTATGCACATTCTGTTTCCTCAGCAGCCAACAGATTACATTTGCGGCCTTTTGCCATACCGTAGCCCGAATTCGTATCGTTAGTTTACACCCCTCTTTCTCTTTACCAATGATACCCTCTGCACTCTTACACAAACCACTCTCTCCCCATCCTCTCCCGTTTACTCCCATCCCCCACTACCCCCCCCCCCTGTAGCAAATGTGAGGCAGTTAAAAGAGATTAATGCTTCGTGTACTAGTTCGCAAATGTCTGCTTGCAGAGTATTTGGTAGGGAGAGTCGAGAGCACGTGATTTTAAAAAATATATTTAATAGGACCAACCTCAGTCCCAGATTCTTGGCTGGGAAAAACGGTGGCCGACATATTGCTACTTTTGGTAAGCTACTTACTACTAGTGTAATTTTTTTTCTCTTTGAAGGTGTCAGTTCCCAGCAAGCAGGCTAGAATGTCTAGTCTGCTCGTAAGCAGAATAAAATGTAATATAGGCGTACACGATCTACAGTCCTGTTTTATATCAATATTATTTTGTCGTCGTTGTGATCGTTTACAGTGCTACTTGTCTTCAAAGATGTTGTGGGCTTTTAAAAAATAAATTTTATTTCGGAACCTGAATTTGTATATGTATTTGCACTTTGCTCATAGTGTTTATACAGTGGTGCTCTTCGTAACTTCGTCAACGTTGTTGTCGTCAGTAACGGTGCAACATTTAACTGTTAAAGGTACGGTGACACGTTCAACCGAGATGCGGCTTTTGCACGATGTTTCAAAGACGATTGCTGTAAAATCCAATCAGATTTTGATTTTTGCTGGGCTCGTGATCATCTCATGTTAATCTATTTGGGAAAGTAATACATGCTGTAATATAATATCATCGTGGTCTTTTTGGAACATTGCCGCCATCTGCCACAGACTGAATACTGCATGCTTTTGTTGTGTTGTCGTCTCCATCTTTGGCGTCGTCATTGTGCTTTATCATTCTTATATATAGCGCTTTCTTGAGCTCAAGAACTACTGCTCAAGGCGCTGGCCGATACAGGATCTAACTCAAACCGCCCGAGGCGCCCAATTGCTGCTTTGGCGCACTGTCTGACGCTCAGATGACTGAGCACAATCCTAGGCGACGGGGATGAGGGGAGAAGGGAAAACTATACACTGAAACCTCCATCAGGTTAATAGCAACAGTAAGATGGCCAGTGCTCAAAGCCAATATTTATGTCCGGGCCTCCGGAAATCGAACCAGCAACCTTTGTAATACCGTACGAGGTCTCCGCTCTACCAACTGAACTATCCCGTGTCCATGTATTCTCTTCGTCTTCCGTCGAGGTTAATGAGCTATGATTGTTGTCGTCTTCACCATTGTCACATCACGGCCTGCTATCTTCTTCTTCTTCTTCTTCTTCTTCTTCTTCTTCTTCTTCTTCTTCTTCTTCTTCTTCTTCTTCTTCTTCTTCTTCTTCTCTTCAATATCGTTGTCATAGTCATCGTCCTCTTCCTACTTCTCCTCCTCTGCACAATCATAACCTTTTATCGCTGAGTAGCAACAGAAGGGGTAGGAGGTAAAGGACGTGGGAGGCGTGTGGCTTGCTTGAGTTAGATACAACAACAACAACTACTACTACTACTACTACTACTACTACTACTACTACTACTACTACTACTACTACTACTACTACTACTGCCACAACAACACCAACAAGAAATACTAGTACTACTACAACAACTACTACAACAACTACTACTGCTACAACAACAACAAAATAATACTAGTACTACTGCTACAACTACAACTACTACTACTACTACTACAACTACAACTAATACTACTCCAACTACTACTACAACAACAACAACTACTACTACTACTGCTACAACAACAGCAACATATATAAGTACTACTACTACTACAGCAACAACAACAACTACTACTACTACTACTACTACTACTACTACTGCTACAACAACAACAAATACTACTTCTACTACTACAACAACTACTACTACTACAGCAACAACAACAACTACTACTACAACTACTGCTACAACAACAAATACTAGTATTACTGCTACAACAACAACTACAACAACAACAATAACAACTACGACTACTACTACTACTACTACAACTACAACTACTACTTCTACAGGTCATTAGGGATGGTCTGGTAGCTCAGTTGATAGTGAGCTGGTTTCCTAGGTCGAAGGTCGCGGGTTCCAACTCCGCATTGGACGAACATCAGACTTCTCAGGACACCGAGGGTTTTCTCCGGATACTCAGGTTTCCTCTCTCCCTTCTATGCATTCATGCATTCAATCTAAAATATTTAAAAAAAATTATTTGTCTTTCGACTTGTGTAATAGCGATTTCTTAAGATCGCCGCGTTTTGGATCCGGGGTAGTGCTTCGCTCTGAATACTTTGTGTTCGTCAAGCAGATAACTCGAATTTTATCGGCAGTGTTGGTGACAAATATGTTTTAAAATCCAATCTCCTTACCAAAAGAAGAATCCAGCGATTCTGTGTTGTTTATGTGTGGATGCTGCATGCTCAAAATAATGATCAGAATTTATTAAGAGAGTAATGCGTGTGAAGTCAATAAATAAAATTCACCCCCCTCTTCCATCTCCTCCATCTTCCTATCCCACATCCTCTATTCCGACCTCTCTCCCCGCTCTCTCCCTCCCCTCTCACCTCATCGTCTCCCACCTCCTCCTCTACCTCTTCCTCCTCCTCTTTCACCTCCTCTTCCTCTCCGCGTAATCTCCCTCCACTCTCACCTCCTACACCCCACCTCTCCCTCTCTCCTCTCTCACCTCCAACTTCCTCGTCTCCCACTCCTCCTCTCTCTCTTCCTCTTCTCCCAACTCTTCCTCTAATCTCCTCTCTCACCTCCTCCTCATTCTCTTCTTAAATAGTTAAGAAAATAATGCGAGTCTAGGATTTAGCACTAGTCTACACAGCATTGAAGACAAGCTGAGCAGGGATGCTAGTACCGAGAGAGGAGGGGGGGGGAGGAGGGAGAGAGGGGTCACTAGCTGTGCCGCAGCGTTCTTGGTTAGATGCGCCCGCCAAACCAACTCCTCTTTTCGCTAGAATGTGACTCGCTTTATTCCTCGTTCTACACTTTCAGAGCAGCACGTGCAATATTAGTAGCAACGGTCGCAGCAAAGCAGGATCTCATTCACACACACACACACACACACACACACACACACACACACACACACACACACAAACACACACACACACACACACACACACCCACATACGCAAAGAAGCTTCTTCGCTGCCTATCTGGATACATAGAAGACGTAGAGCGTTTGTGTGGAGTTTGTCATCATTTTTGGTGGAGTTTTAAGTTTTGTAAGGGGGGTGTACCTTTTAAAAAACATAGGAAAAAAGACTAGAAAAGAAAGAGCGTACACGCGCTTTCACCGTTCGTTTCGCTACAACAACATCGGCAAGCGCGCGCACGCACGTTGGTTTTGGAGTCTTCGTTTTTACGCTGTTGGCATTTGTCCCATACTAAAGGCCGGCACGCACGTCAGTAAAGTCCCAGTCGAGTGCTACAATTGAGGACCATTTCTGCTTTATATTCACAAACTTACTGAGGACTATTTCAACTAGATATTTAGATAGATATTTAGATAGATAGATAGATAGATAGATAGATAGATAGATAGATAGATAGATAGATAGATAGATAGATAGATAGATAGATAGATAGATAGATAGATAGATAGATAGATAGATAGATAGATAGATAGATAGATAAGCTACTACGGTGTATTTCCACTTTATATACTATTGTGTATTTCTACTACCGTGATCTACTATTATACTGTGCTGAGTATCTTGCTATACTGTGTCAAAGCTCTGACTAGTCTGTACTATGAGGGTTTGTGTGTAATGATTGTCCTAGTACGAGAACTGCTTACTACGCCCGAGGACGAATGTTTTCTATAACTGCTGCAAATGTGTGTCACTACTTTTTGATGTGCCTGTGCTGAGACACTTACTACACTGAACAACACTTTTCTGTAGCAGTTGTGTTAATTATCCTGTAGTAAGTATACTTGGAACGCAGGACATTGTGAGTAGCCATGCATATTATACTATCTTAATCAAATTCAAACATTAAAAAAAAATCTTGCACGTGCGATATCTCAACGATTTTGTTTTTATTTTTATTATTTTTTTAAATTATTTTATTTACCTTATTGTTTTTTTTTTCATAGGGAAATTCTGGGCCTCCTCCCCTGGGGAAAGCGTAGTGGCAGCCTGTGGCGCGCCCAAACCCAACCTACCTAACATTAGTTGTGATTTTGAAATTTTGCTGGGGGAGCAAACCGGAGTACCCGGAGAAAACCCCCGGGACGTTGCCCGAGTCGAAAGTAAATAATATTCAGAGAAACAACGCCCAGATGCTGGATCGAACCCACACCTGTCAGGCGCCATTGGTTTCTGGCCTGTGGACAAGGCAAGTTAGTCCCACCTTAGCTCACTTGGCCACAACGCTCGCTTTGAGTGTGCATCAGTTTTGAAGTGTCACTTCAACACAATACAATGCAATTACAATACAATACAATACAATACAATACAATACAATACAATACAATACAATACAATACAATACATGTATGGCAATAGTCCACGTTTAACTGCGCGGAATGCGGTGACAGGGTTGACAGGTAGCTAGAAATCAAGCACACGTTTCACTTAGGCTACAGCTGACATCAAATTTGTTGCATATCATCATGTCAGCAGTTCGATCGTTGATGTCACTTGGTCTGGAAACAGCTGTGATGACTAAATGTGCCTATCATGAAAATGTGCCTGAGCTGAAGTCAAAAGTTGAAACTTTTATACTTAAATTGTGTGATTATAGAAGAGTTTAAATATCCAAATGATTGCCGTAACATCTTTCTCATCAAGAAAGAGATTTCTCTTTTATAGCGCACTTACAAGCTCAGAGAGCTTCTCAAGGCGCTGGCCCGTAATATCCAGCATTCACAAAATAGTTTGCTGCAGTCAGGATTCGAACCCACGTCGCCCAAGACGCACTCACACAAGTCGTGCGCTCTGACCACTGAGCTATCCCTGCCGTCATCAGCGCAAAAACAGTTTATTACTTTTTATTTTATTTAATCATTCTTTTATAGCGTAGTTTTCCCGATCAAGAAGCTGCTGACGGCTCTGGCCGATACAGAATCTCAACCAAGCCGCCATAGGCGTCCACACGCTTGCATCCTTGAGCGCATGGCCTGATGGCCAAACGGATGTGCACAATGCTGGGCGATCGAGGGTGGGGGAGAACATTACTTAGTGCCTGCTGGGTATATTTGTGTAGCCGGCACTCGCCCATTCAGCGTCAGGATCTTTAAAGTCCGTGCCGATGAAATGCGTGCGTGCGTGTATAAGATAAGATAACAAGATAACAATTTTATTTAACAAGGGTAAAAGATTAAGCACTGGGTGTGCTTTTTTACATCCTGCCCTTGGGGCTTGTAACAATAGCAATTAGTATAACAAAATAACTTCATAACAATAATAACAGAATGTAACAATATAATTAAAATATGCGCACGTGCGCATCCACTCCTCTCTTCCGTTCCACATACACACACAAACATACACACAAAGACAAAGAGACTAGGGGCGCAGTGTGTTAGGTTTTGTGTGTATGTGTGGGTGCGTGTGTCTGTCTGTCTTTGTCTGTTTGTCTCTGTCTCTGTCTCAGCCTCTGTCTGTCTGTCTCTCTCTCTCTCACTCTCCTGTCTGTCTCTCTCTCTCTCTCTCTCTCTCTCTCTCTCCCCCCCCCTCTCTCTCTCTCTCCCGACGAAAAATGTATGAAGAAAAGCTGTTACCATTATGGTTAACGAGGGTGGGTGGGGATGGGGCGTACGCGTGGGTGTGGGAGTCAGCGACGTGGTCCCATTGTTATACACAGTGCTTTGAAGCTAGCAGACGTGTGCGGCTTTTTTGGAAACGAGGGTTTGAACCTTAGCTTCTACAAACTATTGTGTGCATTCTCATTATAACTTGTTCTTACCTTAAGCAACTCTTTGCCCTTCTTCTTCTTCTTCGTGATACTAATTTTGGTTCGTATTAACTCCTTTATTTTAATATAAGTTAATCTGTTTCTAATGTAATATGTTGTCTAATATCACAGATGTGAATAGACGTTAAATTAAATAAATAACTCTTTGCGCTAAAATGGGCGATATGTAAGCCTACTAACAGTGCAGAGACAGGAACGATAGGTACTCTTGAAATGAAGGTCTCTCCTGTTAGGATAGTAGGTTATGTTTAGTCTAGTTATTTTATTGTCTCGCTCTTACATAGCGCTATTTCAGCTCAAGAGCTGCTCAAGGCACCCCCAGATACAGGATCCAACTCAAAACACAAGAGGCGCCCGTGGGGCGCATAGCCTGGTTCCAAGTTAGTTAGTTAGTTAGTTAGTCATTGTTTATAGGGTCCCGTAGTTTATACAACGAGAAAGTACGATAGCTTCATACGTTTGAGCGGATCGCACATT
Organism: Oncomelania hupensis; assembly: GCA_036898135.1. NCBI lineage: Eukaryota > Metazoa > Mollusca > Gastropoda > Littorinimorpha > Pomatiopsidae > Oncomelania > Oncomelania hupensis. Next base: position 26,167,315 of record CM072516.1, read on the forward strand.
TTATGACATTTTATTGAGATAACAAAAATAGGTTAAACTATTCCTTCTGATGAGAGTATAAACCAAGGCCTAGTCTGTGAGCGCACGCATTCTATCGCACGGACTTTAAAGATCCTGACGCTCATGTCCTAGACGGTGAGTGACGGCTACACAAATACACCCAGCACTAGGTCTCTTCTCCCCCTCCCCGGTCGCCCACGATTGTGCTCAGTGGTCTGGGCGTCAGACTATGCGCCCAAAGGCTGCAGGTGGGCGCCTCGGGTGGCTTGATTAGATCCTGTATCGTCCAGCGCCTTGAGCGGCTCTTAAGCTGGAAAAGCGCTATATCCGAACAATTTGAAAACATAAGGATGGTGATGTTGGTAGAAGAAGAAGAAGAAGGTTCCGGGTGAAGAATAGCAGTGACGCGTCCTTATTCACGGGAAGTGCGATCTAAATAGATCGCTAACACAGAAGGCGGAAGAGAAATAAATATTTATTTAGGGTGGAATTTAAATTGACGGCACCCAATATTGTTATTGAAGGGAGGGGGAAAATCGGAGTAGTCGGAGAAAACCCTCGGTGACCTAAAAAAATCTCGTAGCTAAGTCACTCAAGTTCGTCCCTGCTGGGGTTTGAACCCGCGACCCTCGGCATATGAAACCAAAGCCCTGTTATCTACTTGGTACCAAGCCACCTCGGTAGAAAGTTTAGCTAGAAATCGTTGTATTAATATTGCTGGAAGTATTCACAACTTTCCGGCACCTCTCATAAAAACTCGTGGGTATCGCCATTATAAATTAAAACGAGGTTATATGAAACCAAGTTCCGGTTTGGCTTGTTTTGCTTTTATCAAAGCTTGATGCGTGACTTTTAAATATGGCAAATTGCCGAAAACGACGATTGTTAGAGCCAGAAAACGAGTGGGATAAGTATAAAAACGGTGGAGGAAGTACATGCTCAGTGAAAGAATGCAAAAAACAATCGTAGAGGCCTGTATTTGTGGCGACTTCGGAGGTGCGTCGATCATCGACAGAAAGTGAAACAGGACCTGAAAAGTCTTGTAGTTTTCCATAGCTTCGCCGTCGCAACCTTCACAAAACACGAAGTAACTGACTATGTTAGGCTAGCGTTGTGGCCAAGTGGGCTAAGGCTGGACTAACTTGCCTTGTCCACAAGCCAGAAACCAATAGCGCCTGACAGGTGTGGGTTCGAGCCAGCATCTGGGCGTTATGTTTTTTCCGAATATTTTTCAAAAATTCACAAATAATGTTAGGTAGGTAGGGTTTAGGCGCGCCACTGGCGATAGAAAGGGATAATAAACTGCAGCAAAAAAATAAAAATATGTGAGAGTACGATACAGTGACACATGTTATTATTCTTGAATATTTGGAAATAACTCACTAAAACACGCGGAGAAAAAAAACCGGAAGTATTTTTCATAGAGGGGATTCCCGTTGGTGCATAGGATAGCAGAAAAGTGTGAATAGGACAGCAGACGAGTAGGATAGTATACAAATATTGTTATGGCATCATTAATTTTTCAAGGCCCGGGGGAGGATTGGATTTGCAAAATGTTTGTAATAGTCTGCAAATGATTTTTGTTTGTGCCAAATACTAACCTTTGATTTACTGTTAGCATAGACGTGTGAATATCTGTATTGTAGTTTGTTATTTAAATAAAACAGATAATAAATGCGGCATACTAATTTTTTCAGGACCGCAGAGAAGACATTACATTACATTACATGATTATTACTTTAGGTCCAGCGGACTCTTCACCGCAGAGAAGAGGGCCTTACACACTCCAGTGGCTCGCCAGTAACATTATTTAGCAAAAGTAATAAATAAATAAATTAAATAAAATAAGAAAATAAAACAAAATAAAATAAAATAAAATAAAAAAATATCAAACAAACAAGTCATTTGATATAATAGTATATAGAATGTGAGAGGATAATGTCAGTTGACCCATATTCCTTACTGTTGTATGTAACCTTTTTAAACTTGACTAGCTTAAAGGGACACACGTTGACCACACCCCTCGACGGATCATTTTTAATGTTCACAGTGAGTGTTGCCCTACTGGAAAAAAATAAACTCGCAACAAAAAAAAACATAGCTCTTTCGAAAGTATAGTTAGATTTTTTAATGAACAAATTCCTTAGTTTTTGTGCCTATAATAATAATAATAATAATAATAATAATAATAATAATAATAATAATAATAATAATAATAATAATAATAATAATAATAAAAAAAAAAAAAATAATAATAATAATAATAATAATAATAATAATAATAATAATAATAATAATAATAACAATAATAATAATAATAATAATAATAATAATAATAATGGGATTTATATTGCGCACATTTCCAACAAAGTTCATGGCGCGAAAAAAAAGAAAAAAGAAAAAAAAGAAAGCTAAAAGAGCACACACCGCCCTAAAAGAGCACACACAGAATAAACGACAGTACATCAACTGGGACACACGAAAATTGTCTACATAGCGCTCTTGGAAATGACTAGTTCAGTAGGGAGTAACATTTGCGAAAAATGTGTGTCTTAAGCTGGGTCTTGAAGGCGGGGTGAGATGCGAGCGATCGGAGCTCGAGGAGAAGATTGTTCCATGCCGAAGGGCCGGTGTACGTGAAGGCTCTTTCGCCAGCGGTGGTAAGTTTGGTTCGAGGAATTATGCACAACCGTGTGTCGGCAGCAGATCGGAGGGAGCGAGACGGGGTGTAGAGGTGAAGACATTGGCTGAGATAGGCAGTGGCAGAGTTTGAAAGGCATTTATGACAGAGGCAGCACAGTTTGTAGTTGATTCGCTCTTCAATGGGTAACCAGTGAAGAGAATGGAGGAGAGGAGTTACGTGGTCAGTCTTTCTTTTGTTGAGGATCAGGCGGGCAGCGTTATTTTGGAGCCGTTGAAGAGGGTGGATGTGCTTAGACGGAGAATTGGCAAGAAGGGAGTTGCAGTAGTCAAGTCTGGAAAAGAGCAGAGAGACGATGAGTTTGGTGCAGGTTTCATGGGTCAGGAAGTGGCGGACTGAAGAAATTTGCCGGAGGTGGAAGTAGCAGGTTTTGGTCAAAGATGAGATCTGAGGTTTCATGGAAAGGGTGGAATCGAGGATTACTCCCAAACTTTTTACTTGGTCAGAGAAGGGTATTAAAGTGTCTTCAAGGTCAAGGGAGGATATGGCATTAATAGCAACAGCTAGCCCACATTCTGGAGCTAAAAATAGCATCCACCAAAGCCGGTAAGAGACAGAACCCGAAAGAAAGAAGACTCGTAAGATTTTTCGTTTTGGGTTGATAAAATAGACCAAAGACGCACTCTCCAAACCGCGAGGTTCACTCAATGCTAGCCAGTGATGACATTGGGTCAAAGGTTAGCCTACCGTACCGTTAAAACAAGGGAAATAACTCTTTGTCAGAACCGAAATGGACAATTCAAACTTTAGGGGTTAGTTTTAGCAATGAAAGCCCACTTTATCATTGTTTATTGTAATAACAATGCGAAGTTTAGGGTAAACATGGATTTTGCCAAAAGTAAACAACGCCTTCGATTTGGGGCATTATAATGCTTGACCTGTCAAAAAGTACTATTTCTTGATTTTTTTTTTGTTTGGAAAATGAAACGTCTTAGGTCTTAAAGTTACTATTGGCACAACAGACAGACAGTTCTGTGTTTCCTTTGAGACTTATAATATAGGATCATGTCACAACAGTTTACACGACCTGCTGGAGTGGCGAGGGAGTGTGGGGAAAGGGGAAAGAAGGTGAAAAGATTATGTGGTTGGGTGGGTGGGCGGGCGGTAATGTGGCTGTACTTCAGTTTCAGTTTCTGCAATTTCTGCAGTGCACACGTGACTATCCTCTATGCCATCCCCAACCATACATCCCCCTAAAAAAATTATATAAAACAGCGATGGATGGACTGGCGCCAATATCTCTCTGATTAGCGTCTTCCCACCCCTCCCCTCTGTCTTTCTCTCTCTCTCTCTCTCTCTCTCTCTCTCTCTCTCTCTCTCTCTCTCTCTCTCTCTCTCTCCCTCTCTCTCCTAACTAGTATTATAAGTATGCAGACAGCACTGCAATCTGTTCACATCCCGATACAGGCGCCGATTGATTGATGTTAGCATTGACCTGACTGTAAGTATAGTTACTATAGAAGTACTCTTTGAGTGGGTTATATAAGAATAATCCCTATTGGATCATAACTGTGTGGCACGAGAAAGATAGTATATGAGGAGCAAGCATACAATATTAGCATAGTATAGGTGCATCTGGTCACAGGGGCATTAACCATGTAGAATGGATCCTCGAAAGCATAGCGGTAGTCTCTCTCTCTCTCTCTCTCTCTCTCTCTCTCTCTATATATATATATATACATATCGAGAGAGAGAGAGAGAGAGAGAGAGGAACCGTTATGCTAACGAGGAGCCATTTTACTGGGTTAATGCCCCTGTACTCTGTATATATAGAGCTCACAAGCCCAGTGTAGCATCCCATAAGTACTCCACCCTAAAAAGTACTCCCCTGGGGAGTATTTCTGGGATAATCCATAAGTACTCCCCGGGGAGTAAATCCAGACAGACCTCACCCCCTTTCCGAGAAATACTCCCCTCCCCCCCATCTCCGTGAAGAGGTTAAAAAACCCTTTACAAACAAGTAAAGCATAAGCTTTGTAAAGAAATGCAGAGGGGAGCACTTTTGGGGCATCCCAGAATTACTCCCCCCCCCCCCCCCCCCCTGTGTCCAGAAATATTCCCGGGGAATACTTCTAGAATGACCTAGATTTACTCCCCGGAGTAGTCCTGGCTCATCCCAGAACTACTCCCTCCCCACCTCCCTCCCTCCCAAGCCCAGAGGGGGGGAGTACTTCTGGTTCAGCCTGGCTGTCCAGGAATTACTCCTTGGGAGTACTCATGGGACATGGGGGAGTACTTTTGGGATATCCCATAAGAACTCCCCACCCAATGTTTTACAAATTATTTTCTAATGGTGTGTGTACTGGTGAGTTATCCCAAACTGTTCTCCACACTAATGTAGGGGGGGGGGTGGTGAGGGAGGGGAGAGAGTACACATGTTTTATTTCACAACGGTATAATAAGCACTGTAAAATAATAAATAAATAAATAAATAAATAAAACTAACCAAAAATGTCAACTTAAAGTAAGAACTGACGAACAAATTACATGACGAAAAGAGAAACATCCTGTTTTGCAATTAGGGGGCGTGGCTACGACGCACATCGAAGTGACTTCACTCGCCTAGTATTTAAAAATGACGTCACGCCCTCTCCAGTTATTCTATTTTCTTGGTATGACACAGCGAGTTCTTTATGACAGCACGTAATGAAGGGGGGGGGGGGGGAATAATAAAAAAGAGTTGAAAAAAAAAAGGCAGCAGCAACAACAACAACAACAACAACAAACACGCATAAATTTACGGTAGCAGGGCCCTTAAATTATGTTGGGTGAAGTGTCCCATCTCATTGTATAGCCTTTTCAGTAGGTGGGTGTGAAATAAAAAAGGAGGCTCTATTCATTAGGCTTGAGCTAAGTAGAATTGTCAGAATCTCTGTCTTGAGTATCAAGTAAGACTAGATCACAGGGGCTTGTAGACTAGATAAACCCACGATTAGTTCATGTGTAGCCCCCCCCCCCCCCCCCCCCTCCAAATCGAAACTAAATATTAATACTTGAAAAGCTTTTTGAAATAGAAAAAAAGGAAACGACGCAATACTATGTTTTATTGATCGGAAAAACACTGCCAACTTCTAATAAGTGTACCTTTGAATGGTTTGAGTCATGGACACCTTACTGGCGAAGGGTGGGTAATGGATGCGAGGGAGGAAGACAGTGTGGTGAAGAGAGTGGTGTTGGGGGAAGAGGTAGAATGATTATGGTGTTTATAAACGGCCGTTAATTTTGAGATAATTGAAATAAATTAAAATGAGTACTGAAAAAGGTTGTTTTAAGTCCCCATAAAGCGCGCGTCCACAGAAAACGACTCACTTTTTCTCTCTCTCTCTCTTTCTCTCTCTCTCTCTCTCTCTCTCTCTCTCTCTCTCTCTCTCTCTCTCTCTCTCTCTCTCCCTCTCTCTTTGCATGCACGCATGCATGCGCGCACGTGCAGACCCAATAGCGCACGTACACACAAGCAAACCTATATAAATGGATGAAGAATGAAGAATTATAAAGAATCAAAAACGGGCTAAAGGGTAGAAAGATGTGAGAAGGGGGTGCGCGTGAGGGTTGGAGGGGAGTTGGAGAGGGGGGTATTTCATAGAAATCTAACGAGAAGGAAGTTGGGGAGGTAGAGTATATCTGGGATATCCCCACAGTACTTCCCCTTGGGAAAACACGGACCATGCATACATAAACATTGCAAAACAAAGGGGAGTATTTCTGGGGTATTCCAGAAGTATTCCCTCCTCCCTCGCTTGATGAAGGGAGAGTATTTGTGAGATATTCGAGAAGTAATCTCCCTTGTGAAAACACGGAACCATACATAAATACACATTTAATGGGAGTGGGTGAGGGAGGTAGATGGGAATGGGAGTACTTCTTGGAAAGAGGGAGGGGGAGTAATTTTAAGGGAGGGAGTACTTCTGAAACGCTAGACCGTCAGGGAAGATAGATTTACTGCACGTTAGCAGACGATATGACAACTATAAGCTGGCACGATGCTCACACGCAGATGTCATTATTAAGTCATAAACCTAGTTGTTTTTATGGAGATGTGCGCTGTATAAATAAACATCCGAGGGATTTTATTGGATTGGAATTTCAGACTCTCGGCAGTTGAGAGAAATCTTATCAGACTGTGCAATAACTAAAGCTGTTGAAATGAAGTTCAGATTAGGACAGAAATATAGTCTGCATAGATTCTGAACAAAACAATAGCCTAATGGCTGGGTTGCACGTTTCAACAAACCAGGCGACCTCAATCCAATCAACGGTGAAGAGCCTTTTAAACACTGTTAAACCCGTCATAAGCTGTCCGAGAGTTTTAACTCTTCCCTTCAAGATTGCCCACAGCAGGGAAGGAGTCGTTCTTCGTGGATCGTCTCCATTTCATACCCGTTGAAAGGATTTTAATGTCTAAACGTTGATATGTGTGCGGATACTTTTAGAAAACAGAGGGTCTCGTACTCCAAGAAGAAGGGAAAAGAGGGGTATAACCACTACGGAAATTTGCCCTAATCTTCCAGGAAATCCAACAAAAAAAATCAGGATTTTACTTTTGTTAATATGCTAGGTTGCTTGCGGGAATATGTGACGTGCCGACGATTCGACCTTGCCAGAGAGAAGGGGTTTGGGAAGGAGGATTTCGGGAAGTGTTAGGGAGGAGAAGAAGGACTAAGGAGAAGAGAGGAGGGAGGCGGAGTATATTAAGTGAAATAGGAGTATTGATCCCATCGTCCGCTTTAATTTTACATGAAGTAGAGTCTGGAATTATAGATGTGTTTCTCTGTCTCTCTGTCTCTGTCTCTGTCTCTGTCTCTCTCTCTCTCCCTCTCTCTCTCTCCCTCTCCCTCCCTCCCTCCCTCCCTCTTTCTCTCTCTCTCTCTCCCTCCCTCTCTCTCTCTCTCTCTCTCTCTCTCTCTCTCACTCTCAAGATTTCACCGTTCAAGTTCGTAGTAATGACTATTTGGAATCTAGCGCTTTCCAAAAAAACATAAAGTAAATAAATAAATAAAATAAAATAATGTAAAAAGAACAACCCTCCTCCATTTTATCAAGTTTAACACTTGCGGGAAATAAAGGCAATTTTGTATTTACATTTAATACAAACTTTCTACCACAGTATTTTTTTTTACTGTCGTTCGAATAACTGATTTTTTTCAGTTTTATTTTTACTTTTTTAGTTCTATTTTTTGTTGTTCCGTAAAACCTTTTTCGCTACAATTTTTATGTACTGTACAGAGCAATGGGCTTTCTTGTAAAAAATATAACTCTAGCTGTTCTGGTAGTCCTAGTCGGAAACGATGGATTAACATACTGCGGATTCTGCTCTCCCACCTAAAGTATGCATCACCATAAGTCCATTGGCTTTTTAGAACCCCCGTTGGGGTGCCGGGGGTTTCAGTATCAATAGTATCCCCACTTTCTGGAAATTTAGTGCTTTAAATTCCCACTGTCGCTGTCTTTCTCATTTGCTCTTTCTCATTCCTGCTCTGTTCTATCAATCTGCTATACTATCGTCTTCTTCGCTAGCCCAGTCTCCTACCTTTTTTCTTGAAAACTCTTCCGGGACAAGACTCCTTATTTGTGTATGAGGTCTGTTGGATCAGCTTGGGAATATTGGACGCTTTCTGCCAGGTGGTCACTAGGGCTTCCTATGATGTTATTATTTAGCAATGTAGGCATTTTATATGTATGTGTTTTGTTGATAATTTATAATGATGTTTGTATTCTATTTTGTTTTTGTAAACGGGGGTTCGATAAGTTGGGGTGAAGCCTCAGCCGTCCCCCTGCCTGGGATGTCTTTATTGTAAAGTGACTGGCTGGTGGAGAGCTTTCGGTTTTACCACTAGTGTTGTTTCGGCAGATCTTTTATGCGGATCGGGGGTTGTCCGGTCCTCATTTGGCTCGGAAGAGTCCGCTGGACCTAAAGCAACAATTATGTAATGTAATGTAGTCCTAGTCGGAAACGATGGATTAACATACTGCGGATACTGCTCTCCCACCTAAAGTATGCATCACCATTGGCTTTTTAGAACGTTTGGGCCAACAGCAAAGAAAAGGGTCCCCTGCTCAGTGGCATTTTGTTTTACAAATACTACATCGTCTTGTTGTTTTTTGGTGGTGGTTTAGTAAAAGCATCCTGACTCTCAACGTAGAAGGCAACATTGCATTGGCTCTAATAGTGCTGCAGCTTTTTATGTGGGCTGGCTGGCCTTTAGGGACCATTCCTAGCGCCAACTGTCCTCATGACCCTTTCTGGCCAACAGAATGGGGGGGGAGTAGGGGGGTGGAGTGTACCCTGAGCAAGGCATTCTCTCCACTATAATCAAACTTTCGCTCATTTACTGGGACAGCAGTTGCCTCCTCTGCTGTTTGGGGCCATGGCCAGAAACGATGGGACGAACTATCATATTGTGTTCTATTATAAATATGCCTACGCAACTTGGTAATTTTTTAGATCTTTTTTTTTCCTTCTGGACTTTGACCAAGAAAGAACTGGCGAACAGGTTTTGCCATGGAAGCTCTCTCAAAGAGCATCCCGTGGCCCACACGTTGCGTGTATGGAAATGGGACGGGGTAAAAGTGAAGGTTTGTTAATTGTATTCTTTTCTGTTAAAAACGATTGTTGAAATATTTTGCAAGTCTCAAAAAAAAAATTCTTTAACAATTTTAAATAAATAAATAAATAAATAAATTTAAAAAAAAGAAAAAAAGAAATAATAAAGAAAGAAACTGTAGAAGCCTATTTGGAAACCTTTTTTGTACAAAGAGTTTTCTTCGCTGTGTTACTGTTTTATGACATAACATTTAAATACTACAATGCATTAAAACCCTCCAGAATTAAGTGCACCCAAGCGTTTGCTTTCCGTCATCTTTAGTTTTCACTTAAACTAAATCTGAGGTCTTTATTTTTCAAACTTTTACACTAGAGAGCATGGTCATAGAAGAGTTTATTAATCTACGTTATCGATATGAAAGCTCTCCGCTGGGCGTGTAAGCAGCTTTAAACAGACTTTTTGGGGTCCTTGATGACGTTACGGCGCGAATCAAGCTAAAGGGTTCCTTGATACAGTCTTTTTAGCGCATTTAGCTCTCAATATCACACGCACACAATACTCTCACTTGGTTCATTCTGGCCCACCGCTTTAGCTCAGTGGTAGATCGTTCGCCTGGCTCACCAATGATCCAGGTTCGAATCTCTCTCTCCCTCTCTCTCTCCCTCTCTCTCTCTCCCTCTCTCTCTCTCCCTCTCTCTCTCTCTCTCTCTCTCATCTTTCTTCCTACTTTACTTCCCCACCACTTCTCTCTCTCTGTCCCTCTCTCTCGCTCGGTCTGCCCTACCATCTGTGCCAGACAATGCGAGCGCTGTGATTCAGTTATTGCTCAAAGTGAGAGAAGTTTATGACCCTTTCTTGAGTCTCTTCCGCTTTTTGTCCAGAGTTCTGCCTGTTGTTATAGCTTTCAATAAAATTGTCGCTTTTTTTTTTTAAAAATCAGTTTATAGTCCCCTCTCTTTCCGGTAAGGATTTTCAGAGAGGAGACTACTTCTTATTGTTGTTTATTATTGTCGCTTTATTATTGCCAAGATTGCTTATTCCTTGCATCCGATGAACTTGGCAATACTACTTATTTGACGCAGCAGTTGGTTCAATAGTGTACGCAAAGGCAGAACAAGTGATGCATTGAATGTTAAGCGGTAGCATTGAAGCCTGGTTTGAAACCGATTGAAGCCATGGATTTGCCAAAACAAAAGTGACTTGGCCTGAAGACATAGGCAATGCGCTCCTAACCAACCCACTACCCATTCGGACAATAGTTTAAATCGAGGTCTAATCTGCACGCACGCACAGTCATACAGTCAGTCAGTCAAGAAGCCAGACACTGATGACTGTGTGGTCCAGTTTGGTCGTCTTCAGACTGCTCCGTCAGTTACCAATTCGCATGGTCTGGTTGACGAGGACTGAACGGTCTGCACAGTCTGAGCTCCTACAGTTATCATTCGCAGAGGCGTTGGGCATATCACCTGCCGCCCTGCATTTTCAATTGCGGCGGTCAAGCCGACCTGCAAGTTTTCACCGCGGCGGTAACATCTCAGTTCACACCTGATGGTAGGGGGCATTCAGACTCCAGCTGCTACTGGCTACGGAATGCCGGGGTGTGCTTTCGCTTGGCGATAGAGGGGAGTCGCTGTTGGCCTTGGTGACCTCGGATATCCCTGCGACTGCGGGTTGTGGAGATCCCGATACGACACTCCACCTCAACCTTCAAGCCCCATTTTCTCATCTTATGGGGCCTTTTGAATGAAATGCCGGCGGCGGATCGTCGCAAGGCGCTGTGCCGATTTACTGCTGGTCGCTCAACTCACTGGCTGCTTGTTCCGTTCTTTACCACCGGGAGGCGCTGGCGTTCGTCTGCAACACAAGACTTCCTTGCAAGCTCACGGGTCTATCGCCACCTCCGCTTCTAGCCTTCACTGAGACGAACACCTTCCCCTAGTTTAGTTTAGTTTAGTTTGGTAGATTAACGTCTCCGGACACAATAGCGTATAGGAGACAAAGACCTTCCCCCAGGGGTATTTGTAGATTATAGTCACACGACACCGGAGCGTATAGGCGACTACTGGTCACATTATTCTGACACCAGCGAACCAGTTGAAGGTAAGGGGAAAATAATATGGTCACACATTGGCCAATCCGGGATTCGAACCAGGTACCTTTCGGTTACTAGTAAGCCGCTCTACCAACTGAGCTACCCGGCCCCACTTACCTTCCCCTCCTTTGCGCGTCTGCTTTTATACTTCGTTGCTGCCTCATGCGCACACCTCCTTCAGTCAACTTCGACCTTTTAATTCAACAAGCCTTCTTATTTAAGTCTCCTATACACCCAAGTGTCAGAGGACACAAATTTAAATACGAAACGAAACGCACGCACGCATTCCGCCACAAGGACTTTACTGATCTTGACGCTCCTGTCTTCGACGGGTGTGTGAAGGCTACACAAATACACCCAGAGGGAGGGGGGGGGGTGTGGAGACAAATAGAGAGGTGGGGGTGGGGAGATGATATTCGTATTCGTATTGAATACTGGCGAATTTCGGGTTGCTTGCTCGGGGAAAGTGTGCCAGCCGCAGTGCAACCACGCCATCGACCTGTGTGGATGTAAGGAAGGGTTTGTTTCTGGAACTCACTCTTCTGGGACATAGTCGTCAGGATCTTTAAAGTCTGGTGATAGAATGCAAAGTTGAAAATTCTAGACTACGGTTTATACACTAATCTCCCTACCCCAACCCCCGCCACCACTGCCAAGATTTAAAACAAATGAGTAGAAAATTAAACATGATCTTTAAAACAAAAGAGAAAAGAAAGAAAAGCCTAAAATAAAAATTAAAAAGTGAGAAAGTGACAGAAATAAAATGAGTAAAACAAACAAACAAATAAATAAACAGCAAACATAAATAAGAAAATCTAAACAAGCGGTTCTTTTTTAAAATTTTATTTTCCTAATGAGCCTATACATCAGCAGGCAGGTGCAGTGCTTGAACGATGCGTTAATGCCTGTAAGACCCAGTTGGATACTAACTTCTTAACGGTGTTTAGATGGCTTGTTTACTCCACAATTTCTCTACCTTCGTCACTATCCCCTTTCATCCCCCCTCCCCCCCTCCCCCCCACTCTTCCTCGCTCTCTCTCTCTTTCTCTCGGGAGTATGTTAAACACCATAAGAAAGTTAGCGTCAACAGGACTCCAAGGAATCAATACGTTATATACACCCACACAAACTATAACACGTACACATACACACACATACACACGCACGCATACATAATCCCTTTCTAACCCTCCCCCTCCCCCCGCTCTTACGCACACACGAACACACATGTATAGTGTGGCAGTAAACAGACAAGCGACACTCCGATAAGAAATTAGGATCAAAACAATACTCCGAGGAGCAAATTGAATACACCAGTTAGAGAGAGAGAGAGAGAGACAGACAGACAGACAGACAGACACAGCAAGCGACAGAGATATACGCAGCACTTGGACAGAAACATATAGAGACAGACTGAGAAGATAAAGGGAGACACAGAAAAAGAGACAAACAGACAAACACAGAGACTGAAACAGAGGGAGAGGGGAAGAGAGAGACAGACAAAGACAGGCAGAAAGATTGTGTGTGTGTGTGTGTGAGAGAGAGAGAGATAGAGAGAGAGAGAGAGAGAGAGAGAGAAAGAGATAGTAGTTCTGTGTGCATGTGGTGTAGTGTAGTGTAGTGTAGTGTAGCGTAGTGTAGTGTAGTGTGGTATACTGTGTATGTTTGTGTGTTTCTCTGTGTGTGTGAGTGAGTGCTGTGTTTGTAAATATAATTTTGTAAAACAGTTGCCCATAAATTCAGGAGAGCTACACTGTGATGCTTAAATCTTAAGGGTGTTTTGGTGGTCTGCTTTATATCTTTTGCCTTTAGGGAATATTTTCGGAATTCGTTTGTCCTTCACAGTGTGCGTGTGTAAGCATGTGTGTGTGCGTGTGTAAGCATGGTTGTGTGCACGTGTGTATGTGTGTGTGTTTGCGGTTGTGTGGGTGTGGGTGTGCGTGTGTCGTGGGTGTATGTGTCTGCGTTTGTGCGTGTTTTTTTTTGTACATGTGTAACACCGTTTGTTCCGTATAAATTCAGGAGAGCCACACTTTGATGCCAAATTCTTAAGGACGTTTTGGTAGTCTGTTTTATATCTTGTGCCCTTAAGGGGTATTTTCAGAGCTCATATGCCCTTCACAGTGGGCGCGTGTAAACGTGATTGCGTGCATGTGTGTGTGCGTGTGTTTAATATTTGTGAAATTTAAATCTAAGCGTCGTGTCCGAACGTTTAAAAAAGGGCAGCTGCTATATAGCTATATCTAAATATGCATACATGCAACCACAACCAAACGCAGTGGAGCGTGTCCAACAGTCCTCAACACGTTGTGTGAATTAGCTAACGAAAACAATGATGTGCCTCTGAAGTGACTCTCAATGATTGGACTAGGGGTCCCTCCTTTTCTAGTGTGAGGATATCAGGAACCCCAATGACTTTATTTAAGCTTCTTACACGCCCATATCGGAGAGCTTTCACCTCAGTAATGTATGTGGATTAATAAAGTCTTCTATGATCATATTATATAGTGTAAAAGTTTCAAAAATAAAAGAATTCAGACTCCCTTTAAAGCATGTTACATTTTAAAGATTTTTTTCAGGTTCGTGATTTATGGGCTTTTGTGTATATATATATATATATATATATATATATATATATATATATATATATATATATATATATATATATATATATATATATATATATATATATATATATATATACACACATATATATATATATATACACACATATATATATATATATATATATATATATACATATATATATATATATATATATATATATATATATATATATATATATATATATATATATATATATATATATATATATATATATATATACATACAGACAAATAGTTTAGGCCTATCCGAAGATCTCGGTTCGGACCACAAATCAACCATAACCGACTTCTCATACAATGGAGCATCACACTAAATAATCAAACAGATCTAGTGAAGGATAAATATAACAATATAAAAAAATATACTCGACGTTTATTCTTCATAGGTTTAGATAATATGCTATAGATTACAGATTTTAAAATAATAAGGTAAATGTTATTTCAAATCATGTTTGTGTTCATCATTGTCTGTTCAAATCACTCATTCTGTTCATTCAATCCAAACAATATAAAATATATTCTTGAGGCTTCAAAATAGTTTTAACAATACTATATACATATGTCGGATATGCAGGCAGGAAAGTGAAAGAAATGAATTTGGACTTAGTCCACAAGTGCGACGATGACGACTCCCAGCCATAGTTCCCTCTCCACAACGACTTGCCACAAGGTCGTCCTGTTCCTCTCTGGCCCAAAGCTGGATGCCTCCTTGTGAACATACTTATAAAACAGTTCATCAATATTTATCCCTTCCAACCCTCAATATCTTTAACTGTCCGTTATTATTACTTGTAAAGCCCCATTACACAAACACTATAGCTGAATGATCGTGAATGGGCGATGAATTTGCTGTTCGTTAGTATTATTAATCGCCCATTCACGATCATTCAGCTACTGTCCATCTAAAAATAACTCAACCAAAATTACAACTCTAACAACAGAGATTCGTTATTCAAAATATCATTTTAAAAAACTCCAACCAAGTTACTGAACAATAATAAATACTTTGTGAGGCCACAACGACGACAGCACTATCACACCCAGTACATCAATTCGTTGAAGAAAACGTTTTTTTTTATAATCATAAAACAGCTGCCTATCTTAGTAGAAAGTTCAACCTTTTCTGCAGAGTGGTCGCAATAGGAATGAAATAATGATTATAAACCTAAACCACTGTGCCTAACTGACTACTAATCAACACTTATAAATTAAGCATTAAGGCATGCAAAAATCATGTCTATAATCAAATTAACCCCCCCTCCCCCCACCGTTGGGGTGCCGGGGGTTTCAGTATAAATAGTATTCCCACTTTCTGGAAATTTAGTGCTTTAAATTCCCACTGTCGCTGTCTTTCTCATTTGCTCTTTTCATTCATGCTCTGTTCTATCAATCTGCTATACTATCTTCTTCTTCGCTAGACCAGTCCCCTACCTTTTTTCTTGAAAACTCTTCCGGGACAAGACTCCTTATTTGTGCATGAGGTCTGTTGGATCAGCTTGGGAATATTGGACGCTTTCTGCCAGGTGGTCACTAGGGCTTCCTATGATGTTACTATTTAGCAATGTAGGCATTTTATATGTATGTGTTTTGTTGTATAATTTATAATGATGTTTGTATTCTATTTTGTTTTTGTAAACGGGGGTTCGATAAATTAGAGTACAGCCTCAGCGTCCCCTGCGTGGGATGTCTTTATTGTAAAGTGACTGGCTGGTGGAGAGCTTTCAGTTTTACCACTAGGGTTGTTTCAGCAGATCTTTGATGCGGATCAGGGGTTGTCCGGTCCTGATTTGGCTCGGAAGAGTCCGCTGGACCTAAAGCAATAATCATGTAATGTAATGTAATCAAATTAAATTATTGTACCCCCCCCCCCCCCCCCAAAAAAAAAAAAAAAAACAAAAAAAAAAACCCGGTGTTGAGGCAATTATGTGACCGACTTGAAAAGTCGTCCGTTACAGATATCAATGTGGAGTGTTGAGGGCGGTATTACCATGTACAGCGGTAAACCGTCGTCTGCTGTTCGCTCGGTACGCTATACCGCTTCAGGTCCCGTAAACCTGTCCGCCCCCGTTAACTCCTTTCTCAAGACAAATTCCAATTTTAGGGAAGGAGGCCAATTGGGCGGATAGTCACAATTTGCCATTTTGATTTCGTCCATCCTATCCTATTCTATCCTATCCCGTTACTCAAAGGTCGTAGGGGCACCACAGATGATCGTTTAACCAGTGTACTCCATCTTTCTTTGTCCTCAGCAACCCTCATGGCTTCGCTCAATGTCAAGCCAGTCCATTCTCGAATGTTGTCCTCCTACCTCTTTTTCTGTCTCTCTCTTCTTCTGCCTCCTCGCACCGTGCCTTTCAGGGTGGTCTTTGCAAGGCCTGATGCTCTGGTGACGTGGCCAAACCATCGGAGTTTCCGTTTCTTCACCACTGTGAGCATGTCATCGTATTGTCCAATGGCTTGTGTGATGGTCTGTCGGACTTCGTCGCTGGTAATGTGCTGGGTATACGAAATTCCCAAAAGTCTTCTGAAGCACCTCATCTCCATGATTTCGTCTACAATGTAATTATTTTCGAAAACATAACATGTACGTTGTTTATCTGGACGGGTTTGACCAGTTGTTATTGAAGCTCTGTTCTTTCCTGTCGTCAAGTTTAATAAAATGCCTTCTGAGTAAAAATCCGAAAGTCCTTCTTTTTGTTTTTGCTTTATTTTGTAGAAAATAAAATAAAGTAAAAGCTTTTGATAAAATATCTTAGTTTAAAAAAAAAACTCTTAAAACGCCGACAATAATAATAATAATAATAATAATAATAATAATAATAATAATAATAATAAAGGATGCTATAATAATAATAATAATAATAATAATAATAATAATAATAATAATAATAATAATAATAATAATAATAATAATAATAATTATAATAATACCCCCGCATTTTCTTCCATTATTGAAGGAAGGGAGAAAACCCTCGGTGACCTGAAAAGTATCGTACCTAACCCCTGCGTGTTCGAACCCACGACCTTAGGCGTAGGAAACCAGCGCCCTATCAACTGTGCTACCACGCCACTCCAAATAAAGGTCGGTCATCGCGCAATAAGATACAGTTAAAAAAAAAAAAAAAAAAGAGTTCCCCTTCAAAGCATAAAATGATCTTTTTTTTTCTTCTTTTTTTTGAGTTTTGGTTCTAGCCGGGCACTTGTTCTTTTTAGGTTTCTCCTTTTGTTCTGATCTGGGAACGTCTTCACATGCTGTACTGTGCGTGCCGTTCTGCCTTTCCCTCGTCTGGTATCCTGACAAAGTTCTACAGATGGAAGTAGGAGACATACGGAGCGGAAACAAAACTTTTCAAGGGTCTGGATCTCAAAGATGATTTCATTCTCAAGCCCCCTCCCCCCTTTTCCTCCCTACACTCCTCCTCCCCTAACCCACTTCTCCCCAGTACAGTCACACCATGCGCCAAAGGCAGCACGCGTAAGCCGCTGGCGACTTGAGATTCCCAGTGAAATTCATCGGAGAAAGGATTTTATCCTAATCTTATAGTAATGCAAACATATAAAAATGCTGTGCTAGCTCTATAGTTTGCTGGCCATGCCGTGGTTAAGTTCAATCTTGATGCTATTCACGAATAGGAACAAAAACAAATGAACTATATCGACCTATATCGAAACCATACTTTTTGAAAGGGTTGTGTTGTTGTTGTTGTTGTTGTTGTTGTTTAAAGGACCTAGATTCAAAAGCTTTGTTTGTTTGTTTGTTTGTTTTTGTGACGAAAAATGAGCGTAGCCGGCCTAAAATTCACATTGTTAAATTCACATTGTCAAATGCATAAAGCAATGATAAAATATAGGCCTTCGGTACTCACAACACCCGCAAAAGTTTTAAATTTTCCATTTCTTTTCTGAAAGGGTAGAAGAAGAGGGAGACCGAAAAAGAGGTGGGAGGACAACATTCGAGAATGGACTGGTTTGACACTGAGCGAAACAATCAGGGTTGCTGAGGACAGGGAAAGATGGCGTACGCTGGTTAAACGATCTTATGTGGTGCCCCTACGACCTCCGAGTTATGGGATAGGATAGGATAGGATAGGATTCTGAAAGGGTGCATATTTCTCTGTTTTAACGGTACACCAGTACGCTCTACGTTATACTAAATGATATTTGTTTTTAGCACTAGAAGGATACTAGCGGTTGCTGTTGTAATATATAAAAAAAACAACTATGGCCTATAATTGATTTTTAAAAAAAAACACCGATACTTTTGAACAAGTTTGTGTGTATGTTTCTAGCTTTTTTTTGGGTGCAACACTCACTGTAAATGTTAAACGGATCTGTCGGGGGTGGGGGTGGGCGTGGTCAAAGTGGGTTCCTTTAATCTTGCAAGTGGGACAACACTTATTGTGAATTTAAAAAAAATCTGTGGCGATGAAATGCATGAAACAATATATATTAAACTGAATGAGCGTTTTTGTTGTTGTTGTTGTTGTTGTTTTTCTTTTGTTTGTTTTCCCGGAGAAAGAAAATTCAGATACTATAGAGCTTGTGTTCCTGAGAAAGAAAATCAAGGTTTAGGAGTTGCAAACTAAACAATTTTCTATGTGCAGAAACCCCCCAGTGGGGGTGCCGAAGGTTCTTTATAAATAGTATCCCCACATTCTGGAAATTTAGTGCTTTAAATTCCCACTGTCGCTGTCTCTCTCTCTTTTGCTCTTTCGCATTCCTACTCTGTTCTATCAATCTATTACATGAATCTTCTTAGCTACATCAGTCACATAACTTTTTTCGTGAAAATTCTCCCACAATTCCTCATTTGTGTATGGGGTCTGTTGACTTAGTTTGGGGATATTGGTCGCTTTCTGCCAAATGGTCACTAGAGCTTTATGTGGTATTATTATTTAGCAATGTAAGCATTCCATTTATGTGTTCCGTTAATATTTTATAATGATGTTTATATTCCATTTTGATTTTGTAAACGGGGGTTCGATAAATTAGAGTAAAATTAGAGTAAAGCCTCAGCGTCCCCTTTATTGTAAAGTGACCAGAAGGTGGAGTGCCTTCAGTGTTACCGTTTGAGTTGTGTCAGCAGATCTCTAATAAAGATCAGGGGTGAATCCTTTTCAACTTAGTTATGGTCCTGATTGTGTGGTCTGATTCTTTGCAGTTCGCTGGACCCTATAAACAATAACTAACTAACTAACTAACTAACTAACTAACTAACTAACTAACTAACTAACTCTTTGCAGATCGAAGTTGAAGATTTTACAATGCAGAAAAAAGATTTGTATCTTCCCAGAAACAAACTGAAACTTCAACAGGTTAGAAAAAAGTATTATATAGCAGTGAAACGTGACGGGAGTTGAAGATTATTTGTTAACAGTTTAAAGCTCTTTGTTTGTTTGTTAGTTTTTTTTTTCTCTTTCGAAAAAGAAAAATCGAGACACAACTGTAAAAATGAATACAAAGCATTTTCTCTCGAGAAGAAAAATTGAGGATTTCACACTAAAAATAGATATGTCTTTCGGTGAAAAAATTACATTTACCTCAAAGTCTTTGTCTTTTTGACAAGAGATAAACTCGCGTCTTTCAGGAAGAAATTTGAAATTTTTTGTTTTAACTGTAAAAGCTGTTTCATATTCGAGAAAAAAAAGATCGAAATATAACAAGAAAAGTAAAATTCCAAAGTAAAAGTATGATCTTTCAAAAAGAAAATAGAAGCCTTTTTGTTTAGTATATAAAACAGTAATGTTATCTTCCACAGTAAACAGTTGAAGATTCGGCAGCAAACGTCTCGGTACTTTGTCGCACACACACCCAAAAAAAAAATAAAAAAAAATATAACAAAATATAAAGAGTTAACAAAAGTCAAAGTATTTATCTGTTCAAAAGGAATGTCGGAAATGTCACAGAAATTCTGTCACGCCTTTGGAGAAAGGACGATGGATTTACAGTACAACAAGAAATCTTCTCCGAGAAATATAGTATTTTCAGAATGAATGAAGCTATTTTGACAAGACGGCCACAATAATGCATATTGACGGGAATATTTGCTTGAACCGCGAGCCCTAAGGCTTGTTTACTCAAACATATGTCAAATCAATGCTAGGCTTAACACAAGCTGTTTGATATCTATAAATACGGTAGAAGAAGGTTCTATAAATACGGTGGAAGGACGTCAAGGTTTGCGACTGCTGAACGACGGAAGCTGTGGTTTCTCGTTTGTGCTATATGCACTTACACCTTCGGATGAGAGTATAAACCGAGGTCTAGCCTGTGCACGCACGCATTCCATCGCACGGATTTGAAAGATCCTGACGCTCATGTGTCCTAAACGGGTGAGTACAAGCTACACAAATACACCCACCAAGCAATAGATCTATTTCTCCGATCCCCCATCCCCAATCAGGATTGTGCTCCGTTGTCTGGGCCTCAGACAATACGTACGTCCAAAGGCTGCAAATGGGCGCCTCGGCAACTTGGGTTAGATCCTGAATCAGTCAGCGCCTCGAGCAGCTCTTGAGCTGAAAAAGCGCTATATAAAATTTTAAAAAAGTGGAAGATGAAAGTAACGATGCACCCTGGAATCGTTCCATATGTACAATAATTAGATATCTTCTTTTTCTCAAGGCTCACTTCATGAGAGCGGTGCCTATGTTATTTTCTTCGGAGTTGGTTCGGAGTGATATAAACGCCTGTAATAAATAAAAGACACATTAATTTTTAAAACGTGAACGGAGAACAACCAGAAGGAAAAAAAATTAAAAGCGCACCATCATTCAAAACCCTAACTTTCAGAGGAAAAAGCGAGGAAAAAAAAATAAAGTTATGGTTTTGAATGCTGATGTGTCTTCAACGGGAGTCAGTACTAAGGTCAAACATACATTTCGTCCTAAGGTCGAATTTAGATTTCGTCCTAAGATCGAATGTAAATTTCATCTTAAGGTCAAAAATGCTCAGTTCGGCCTAAAGTCGAATCTTAATTTCGGCCTAAGTTCGACTGCAACATTTCGTCCTGAAACATTTGGTTCAACCTTACACTACAGGCGCACCCTCCGAAGCGTTCTTAAAAGCTGCGACCTATCGGGTAACATTTAAAATCGTTTTCACATGTTTTGGTGAGTAATAATTGAAATCCGTGTACAGAATTTTTTGTTTTTGCATACGTCTATTATAAACCTTATTTTCTAGAACAACCAACCAAGAATTTTATTCGGTCTTATTTCATATATTTATTAAAAAATCTGTAAAGAGAGTCCGTTTAAGAACTCGTTGTTTTACTAAGGAAACTGACATCAAAGTTTTATGATTTGCGATTCGATTGTTAAATGGAGAATACCAGTCGCAGTTCTGTTCGTTTGTTATACTATTAAATCGCGTGGTTCGTTCTCATTTTCGGTTGTTTCAGAGCGCTGTGCGTAGTCGTCACAAGGGAAAACAGGAAAAGCAAAAGCGACGTTTTATCGTGTGCATTTATTTATATGTAATGACTATGTAAAGCGTGATGAGTCTGGTCATAGGCTGGAGTACCCGCTATATAAAAATCCGTTATTATTATTATTATTATTATTATTATTATTATTATTATTATTATTATTATTATTATTATTATTATTATTATTATTAAAACGTGATGGATATAATGGAAATGGTGATTAGTCTCTTATCGTTTCAGTCAGAGTATTCGGGCCAATGAATTAGTATCTTCACAAGATTCCATATTGAAACGTAGAAGCAAGCTAACATAAGAAGAACATGCTAGAGAACTGTTTTATTTACAAGATGCATACTTATATACAGAATGCTAGAAATCCGAGAGAGAGAGAGATAGAGAGAGAGAGGAGAGAGAGAGAAAGAGAGAGAGAGAGAGAGAGAGAGAGAGAGAGAAAGAGGGAGAGAGAGAAAGAAAGAGAAAGAGAGAAAGAGGGAGGGAGAGAGAGAGAAAGAGGGAGAAAGAGAGAGAGAGAGAGAGAGAGAGAGAAAGAGAGAGAGATAGAGAGAGAGAGAGAGAGAGAGAGAGAGAGAGAGAGAGAGAGAGAGAGAGAGAGAGAGAGAGAAAGAAACTAAACGATGGACTACTGGAATGAGGCTGTCGTGGATGCAGAGTAGGAGTTTCTAAACTTTAAATTTGAAAGCAATGTGCAAGGAAGCCTATTTCCGTGACGCCAAGCAGTGAGAACAGTCAGTACACTGGCATTAAACTCAATCCTCCGTATCGGGAGAACAGGTCTATTCCAAAGTGGCACTTTTATAGTGCAAGACCTTCGCATTTTTTTTACACAGGGAAAGAAGTCTTACAGAATACCGTTGAGAAGGTGGAGGAAGATGAGCAAGATGAGGAGGAGGATTAGAGGAAGAACGAAGAGGAAGAGAAAGGTCGGTACGCAAATGTAGAAGAATACAAAAATCAACGTAAGAATAGAACAAAGGCAACAATAACAACAAAAGAAGAAGAAGAAGAAGAAGAAGAAGAAGAAGAAGAAGAAGAAGAAGATGATGATGATGACGATGATGATGATGATGATGATAAAGATAAAGAAAATGAAGAAGAAGAAGAAAATGAAGAAAAAGAAGATTATTATTATTTATTCTTTTAAATTAGCTTTATAAATGAGAGAGCTTAAAACACGTCTCAAAAGAATAATTTCCAAAATTATCTTAAATGAAAAGATCCGTACACCTCATTAATTTATTTCATCCTATACCCAGAGAAAATGGTAGCCTGTTGGGCATAGAACACTTATAGAAAGCGACAAATAGGCCTATAAATATATCCGTAATTAACCTCGTACATCTGAAATGAGGGGCCGGGACATCTGATTCCTGTTTGTCTCGCAAAGAGAACTCGGTAAAGGCAGGCTTATATAAAGAAAACTGAGACAAAAATAGATCCATGTCTAGTATTCTCTCTTTAAAAAAAAATACGCGAACACCATCCTGTATTGGAGACCGCATTTTCTCGCGACATTATGTGTCTTACGTTTTTTTTTTGCTTTCATACCCGACAATCTCAACAACCCCTTTCTTCTCTCCTGGGGTCTTCTTCTCCTCAATTAGAAACACAGGCGGCGGAAGCTGCTCAGGATTGGGGGGGCACACACACATTTTATTTACTGACATCAGAACCGGACCTTGGAAAAGTCGAGGGGGAGGTTACAGATTCAGCGAAGGCGTGAAGCGCCGAGCCTTCTAGGGGGGTCCGGGGGCATGCTCCCCCGGAAATTTTTTTTTTCAAGGATGCAAAATGGTGCAATTTGGTGCAATCTGAACCTTGAAAAAGCCATTTGTGATGGTCTGGGACTTTGAGCTTTTTGAACAATTGAACTGACAAACTCTGGGGTACAAAAATTATCCTCTGCCCCTCCCTTAAAAAACAAAACAACACACACACACAAGCATTTATTTATCAGCAGAGATGTTTTGTATACTATTATTATTCATTACTTTTTGTTGATCGTTAACGGTATAAAGCTTTACCTTGTAGTTTATGAACATCACCGCCCTGCTTTCATTTAATTCAGTCTTGCTGCACTAGGTTCCTCGGCATTAGTACCATTTGTGAATTGTATCTTCTGGCAAAACAGTTCACTGCCTCTTTGAAGTCAATATCAACATCCCTGTGCACTTTCAGTAAAGCAATTAAGTCCATTGAGTCTCTGTTGCCCCATTGTAGAGCGCAGGTAGTTTTTCAGGTTGCGCAACTAACTGTTTGAACGCTCACACTCGGCAGTAGTGACAGGCAGGGTGTAAAGGTTCTTTAGCATGATGAACAGGTTTGGATAAAAATCCCTGTCACAATGTTTCAGTGCTTCTGATGCCGTGGATGGGATGATAGCTGTCACATTCTCAGCAGCACTTCGCCATTTGCAAACCCACCGTTGGTATTCTGCATCAAGGGTAGCGTTGTCTGGTAGGTCAGACTCCCACAACATTGCCAGTGTCTTCACCCTTTCTGGAACCTGCATGAAACCATCCTGGTTGTCTATTAAAGTGCTTGGCACCAGACAGAGACCATCAACTGCTAGGCCAGCATTTTTGAACCTCGAGTCCAATTCGGTTGACAGGTGTTCCAAGAAAGGAATGGCAATGCTAATCTTGAAATATTCTTCTGGAGTGGCCGCAGATTGGTTGTCACGGAGAGTCTGTCGGGATGCTTGACGAGGAACAATAACACCAGTTATCAAAGCATTTGCCATTTTGCTGACTTCACCAAACCAGGCAACGAACGCTGTGTCGACATAGAAGACATGCAGTTACTGACCTCTTTGATTTCCCAGTAGGCATCGACAACATCTTTTGTCCTTTTCTGCAGCTTCACTGTCAAGGGTTTCCATTTCAACGATGTTTTTGGACGATTTAGCGATGGTCGTTTCAATGGATGTTCGTTACAACGAATTGTCATAATTATCCTTAACATCTTAATTAATATTTCTAAAAAGTCGTTTTTGGTGGATTAGGGCAGTATCAAGGTGAAGGTGCTGGAAGAGGCTTGCGGCCAGAACAAGAAAATATGGCTGCATTTACTAATTTAGGCTTAGGGGTTGGGTTACTTGGTCGTTTCCAGGGGAAAACGCTTTGGACGTTTCAACGGATCCCTTGAAATGGATTTCCGTTGAATTGACTATAAATAACTCTTTGTACGTTGGACCAAAAGTGACTAAAAACTGCATTTTTTTTAAAAACAATTTAAAAAAATTGAAACTCTTTGCATTAAAAAAATCATTTTTTTTAATTTGGAGGAGGGGGGAGGGGGGGTCCAGAACCCAGGTATCCCCCCCCCCCTCTGGGTCCGGCCCTGGACATTTACTCCAAATAATTTGAACTATTTTCATAGAAACTATGTGAGAGAGAGAAAAAAAAAAGATATATCATTATATTTCTACAACTGTGCATATAAGAGAGTGAGAGAGAGAGAGAGAGAGAGAGAGAGAGAGAGAGAGAGAGAGGGGAGGGTAGAGAGAAAGGGAGAGAAACTGACCTGGCAATGTTGATCCATCACAGTAACAAAAACAGCAGTCATGCATGTCATTTGGCATGGGAAATTACACCGTTAATTTTTCAAAGTATGCCTGACGGCGTTCATTTGTATTGATAAATTCGTAAGCAGTTTGCGCTAGGTCTAGTTGATCTACTTTGTCTTCGAACACATGCATTATAAGACATTTATTTAGACGCTCCTGCGTCATCGTTGCCCGAAGGTATGTTTTTACCCGCTTTAGGGCTGAAAAACTGCGTCCAGCCGTTGCAGTTGTGGTTGGGATGGTGAAGTACAGTCTGAGAAGTTTATCCACTTCACTCAGCATCCGTCGCACAGTGTCAGAAGCTTTCAGTTCATCCGGCAGTGCTTGGAAGATGGTGATCCTAGAGTTAGCCACCTTCCTGGTGTCACCCGGTGCATGTGGGAGGATTCTTGCTGAGTTTTGAGTCTGTCCAAGTCGATGTCAGCGGAATATGTATCTTTGATTTCTTGAGGAATTTTTGGTCTCTTCCCTGCTGCTCCATCACTAAGAAGAACTTAAATTTTCCTTGGTAAGTCGAGAGCTATTTGATCAAACCGGCTCTTTAAATGTTCTTTGGTGTTGTCAATAGCCTCACAGTATTGCTGTCTGTAGTAAGCAGATGGACAAGAGTAGCTGTGACCCTGTGAGCCATCGTCCAGTCTTCATGGAGGCTGCTTCAGTGTAGGAACGCACAAATTTGCAGCTTTAGTTGTGATGTCAGCAAAAAATGTCTCATAACAATCTTCATGCCGCATGCTTTCCAGTGTTCTCAGACAAATGTCAGCAGCGTTTACTGCGTCATCACAAGTCGTTTGTTTTCTTTCAAGAACTGTCGCCAACTCTTCAGTCACAGCAAGGATCTCATCTTTGAATCATTTTGCAACTCCTGACCCATGACCCTGAAAATTACTCGCCCCGTCGTAGGCCTGGCCCCTACAGTTTTGCACTGGCAAGTCAAGTCTGATCAAGCAATCCTTCAGTGCTTTGAAAATGGTCTCAGCACAGATATTGTTAACTTGCATCAGTCCAGAGAAAGGGGGAAAATATTGGTTTGAACCTCCAAATAATGTTTTCTGAGGGGCTGAATATTGGGGGGGGGGCAAATGTATAGGTTTGCCCCCCCAATATTTTTCTGGAGGGGGCCAGTGCCCCCCTTGCCCCCCCGCTTCCGCCGCCTGTGAGAAATTCATAAATTCATTAAGGAAAAAAACAAACAAAACAACGATCATTGTCTATGCTGGCGCGACTCCCACACTGTGGAACTCTTTCTCCCGCCTTGTCTTCGTTCCGCCCATGCAATGCAGTCTCCAAGAAAGAAAGCTTTAAGGTCCGTTTCTTCTTAAATGTTAGGCTTCTTCTTTCCTCTCTCCGTTCGTCTTAAATCTTCACAAATTAGAACTTCTTTGAGGAAAAAAACAACCACGCACGATCCTTTTCTGTGCTCGCGCGGCTCCCACCCTGTGGAACTCTCTCCCCTGTCTTGTCCTCAGTCTTCAAGATAATCTTCTTTATGTCAAAGTACCTGCACTTTTTCATCTCCAGCAGTATAACAACTTCAATGTCATTTGTCTATTTTGTGTATTTGTCGCATTGTTTCTCTCCTTGTTATCGTGTGTGTGTGTGTGTGTGTGCGTTTGTGTTTGTGTCTGTGGATGTGTGTGTGTGTGCGTGTGTGTGTGTGTGTGTGCGGATGTGTGTGTGTGTTTGTGTATCCGGGTCCTTTGTGAAAGGATGTGTGCGAATGCGTGAGCATACATTGTAAGACATGCAGACTTCCAGTTTGATTTATAAATTATTATTATTATTATTATTATTATTATTATTATTATTATTATTATTATTATTATTATTATTATTATTATTATTATTATCATTATCATCATCATCATCATCATCATCATCAACATTGTCACATTGGGCTAGTTTAGACCTGCAGTAAGGATTCTCGCCTTAAAACATTCATCCTGCTTTGGCTTTTGTATCTTAAATTCGATGCCTAGCAGACGACACAAGTAAGGATTGTTCTAAGCGTAGGTAGGGAAAACTCTTCGCTAAGGTAGGCCGAGTCATAATCCAGCTGACCTATACCCAGAACGAGGGCGCTAAGGTATCACGGGATTTCGCGGGCTTTAGCTTGACCACACCGTTAACATCATTCTTTGTCTAAACCCGCAACCGAGAGGACGCACACGCTGAAAGCTCTCTCAGAAGACTACGCAGGTGACGGGTGAAATTCATTCATCGCAGTATAGCCGTAGCCTGACATTGTCAAAAAGGTAAATGATCAATCTTGTGTTTCACCGCGATTTATTGATATTATTATTGGTTTATGTTTGTGAAGTCTTGCCATGTTTTATAATTGAGAATGTTAGTAAAACTTTGCTTGACCACGTGGCTAACAAACGCGACCGGTTTCGACACCATGAGGTAGCCCCTACGGACCTACTGTTGTTTCTCACATTGATATTCTTGCAGACTGGTGGCTGTACCGGAGAAGGTGTATATTATTAATTACGTCTCCCTGTATTTGTTTTAGCCATCATGTATATGTATAGGAATTATGTTGGAGATTACCGTGGACCATGGACGTAGACGATTGTTTGTCTTTTATCTGTATAAGTGGATACGATCTCAACTGAGGGCTGTTTCTGCCAAAAGTGAGGCGCTCTTCACACCCTTTGTAATCAAAGCGTTGCAGAAATTCGTCTTAT
Source organism: Oncomelania hupensis (assembly GCA_036898135.1). Lineage (NCBI taxonomy): Eukaryota > Metazoa > Mollusca > Gastropoda > Littorinimorpha > Pomatiopsidae > Oncomelania > Oncomelania hupensis. The sequence continues at coordinate 26,194,982 of CM072516.1, forward strand.
GTTTTGCAGATGAGCAGGCTTGGTCCGAGGTAGGAGATAGACCACTGAGAGTCAACCCTGACATTCGGCCTGCACTTGAGCATCGATAGCTCATTAGTCAACAAACGAGACCAGGCGACAACAGCATCGCACCTCAACGATCAAGCTAAGTGACACAAAAGAAGTGCACAAACACTGATCTATAAGGACTGTGCGATAGTCCACTCTTCCTGAGAAAACGAACAATAGGCAAAGCCAGAACAAAGCCCAGTGATGAGACAGAAGCAAGTATCGAGAACAGTAGCAGAATAGACCAATCAAAGAGCGAACTACTCAAAGTGAATCTTGGACTGTTAAGTTAATCCTAGCTGTATTACGTTTTGGACAATTAAGTTAATATAGTGATTACAGAATTATATATAGAGTAGAGGAAATAAATGTTTGATATTTACTGTTAACAAGTGGCTGGACTACCTATATTTCATAGCCGTGCGAGAGCTAGTGTGTCAGTGAAGCCATTACACTTTTCTCCCTATCTCTGTAACCATATCCGCACACAGACCGGGCCAAAGATATAAATGTATTAAGATTAGTCATAGGGTGATTTAACTAGCCGATCCCCGCAGACAAAAGACGAGTGTGTAATAGCATTCCATTGTGCAGAGCCCAGCAACAATAGACCCACCGTCACAATCATCATTATTATTATTATTATTAGTAGTAGTAGTAGTAGTAGTAGTAGTAGTAGTAGTAGTAGTAGTAGTAGTAGTAGTAGTTAGTAATGGTGTAGGCGCCTAGATGCTTTCGCAGGACCACGAGCAGTCAGTGAATGAGAGAGATTTAGTTCAGAGGTGCGTCCTACTAAAAGTCCCCTTTAAATTTCTTTTCTGTGCTTAGAAAAATTGATCCACTCCAAGCACATCAAAGAGTGCAAGCATTGTAAGGAATCAGAAAAGAAAATAATTGCCTTTACCGCCAAGGGCGAGAGAAAAGAAAGATACGAGTTGTTCTTTGATTTTAAACTGTTTGACTTGCGTGTGTGTGTTGTATGTGTGTGCATGTGTGCGTGTGTGAGTGTGTGTGTTGTATGTGTGTGTTTCCAAAGAATACTACGTCCAAATCAAGATAAGAAGAATGTCCATGGCAGGATTGCTATGATATAGAACGTTCCACCTTACGTGTGTGTTTGCACGCGCGGGCGCGAGCGAGTGTACCTATGTGTATATGGGGTGGGTGGGAGAGAGGGATAGAGCGATAGTGTGCATGCGCGCAACAAGCAATCATACATTTTTTTTAAAAGTCAGATTTGAGATGTAAACATCAAATTGCGTGCTAGCGAGCAGTTAAGTTTTGTCACGAGAACAAAAACAACACATTGTGTATGTGTGTTTGTAGGGGGAGGGGGGAGGCCTCGCAGGGGCGTGCGTGTGTATGTCTGTAAACATCTATGTGGATATGTGTGTGTTTTCTGTCTATACTCTTGCAGTCGGACTATTCCGTTTGTGTATTCTATCTTTCTGTAAGCGATGTGGTTACAGGCTGCTGACTGGAAGAATCATCAATTCTAAATCGAAATCGTCTGAGCTGGCCGTTCAAAAAAACTAGTGGATACTCATTTCCCATCATAATTCCTTGTTAGCACGCTAAAATAGCTTCGGAACGCTAAAAAACGAAATTTTTTTTTTTGCTTCACCTTTGAGCTCAATATAATTATGTAGATTTGTAGCCGAGAGCTACATTATTCTATTATCTTAGAATTTTGTGACATGGTGACATTTATCAAGGTGCTTTGTCCCTCTGTCGCATGCGTGAAAAGTGAAAAGCAATATACTACTACTACTACTACTACTACTACTACTACTACTACTACTACTACTACTACTACTACTACTACTACTACTACTACTACTACTACTAATAATAATAATAATAATGGATGCTATAGGATATACGAGCCTTTCCCCAAATAAATCAGGCTCAAAGCGCGGCGATCTGTACCAACATGCACGCTCACCTGTCTCATCCACCATCACACACACACACACACACACACACACACAAACACACACACAACAAATACACATCCATCACTCAAATAGGTGGTGTAAAAGCAGGGAAATCGCTATTTAAAGACGAAAAAAATCGAATTTTTATTTTTGAAATTTTATATTGACTGCGTCCTGTACCATTATTGAAGGTAGGGAGGAAACCGGAGTGCCCGGAGAAAACCCTCGGTGACCTCAATAGCCTCGTACCTCAGTCACACACGTTCGCCCCTTGCGGGATTCGAACCCGCGACCTTCGGCATTGGAAACCGGCGACTAATCCACTGCGCCACGAGGACACCCCATACATCCTTCATATCCCATCCTATCCCATTACTTCTAAGGTCGTAGGGGTACCACAGATGATCGTTTAACCAGCGTACTCCATCTTTCCCTGTCCTCAGCAACCCTGATTGTTTCGCTAAGTGTCAAACCAGTCCATTCTCGAATGTTGTCCTCCCACCTCTTTTTCGGCTTCCCTTTTCTTCTACCTCCTTGCAATGTGCCTTGCAGGATGGTCTTTGCAAGACTGATGATCTGGTTACGTGGCCATACCATCGGAGTTTCAGTTTTTTCACCACTTTGAGCCGGTCATCGTGTTGTCCAATGGCTTGTTTGATGATCTGTCGGACTTCGTCGTTGGTGACGTGCTGGGTATAGGAAATGCCCAGAAGTCTTCTGTAGCACCTCATCTCCATGCTTTGTATTCTTCGTTGTAGATCTGCTGTGAGGGTCCATGTTTCGCAAGCCTATAGGAAGATGAAGATAAAAAGGGAGCGCAGCAGTCTTACCTTGGAATGTAGGCTGATGGTCCTGTCTTTACAAATTTACTTCAACCTCGCCAGGGTAGCAGTTGTTTGTGCGATCCTGGAGAGAACTTCCTGTCGGGACCCATTGTCTGATACAATGGCTCCTAAATATTTGAAGCTATGCACTGTGATGAGGGATTGGCCTTGGACTTTGATGTCCGTGTTGATGCAATTGGTCTTATATATTGGTCATCATTGTGATGTTCTCTGCACTTATTTCCAATCCATAGGCTCTGGAGGTGGTGTCAAGCCTCTGTACCAGCTATTCAAGTTCCCGTTCCTCTTCAGCCAATCCATCAATGTCATCCGCAAAACGAAGGTTGGAGATTGCTTTTCCCCCTATGCTGACTTTGCCTTTGTGATCTCCAAGGGCATCTGCCATTATGCGCTTTAAGAAGATGTTGAAGAGTGTTGGAGAGAGTAGGCTTCCCTAACGCACACCGATTGTTGTTCTGAACCAGTTTCCGATGGCGCTGTTGTGGAGGACTCCACCTGTTGTCTTGTCATACTGGCTTTTGAGGACTTCAATAATTTTAGGGCTGATGTTGTACACTCTCATGGTTGCCCACAGAGCTGCATGCCAGACTCGGTCAAACGCCTTTTTTAAGTCTACGAACACATGATATAAATGTTGTTGGTGCTGTAGATATTTCTCGCAGATTATTCTGAGGTTGAAAATCTGTTCAGTGGTACTTCGCTCTATAATTTCACATTCCTGAAGGTCACCGTTTTTGGGAAGAGTTATGACAAGCGACTAGGTCCATGGTGTAGGCCACTCCCCACTCTGCCAGATCTTGTTACAGATAATGGTGAGTGCGTCAATCATCGCTTCTCCTCCTGCTTGAAGCAGTTCCGCGGGTATGTAATCCACTCCCTCTGACTTCCCCTTCTTCAGCGATTGCAATGCTGTCTCAACTTCTTCTCGGAGAATTGGGAGGATTTCTTCTTCTTCTCTGTTCTCGGGACATGCTAGAACTGATGGGCCTCCATTTGGTGTATGGTTGTAATAGGCCAGAGCAGTACTTTTCCCATCTGTCCAAGACATTTTGTTCTTCTGTAAGGCGTAGGCCAGACTTGCTTTGGATCGTGGAGACCTGGGGCTGTTTAACACTTGTCAGCCGCTTCACATACTGGTAGACTGTTCTCTATTTCCTGGCATTGATCTTCTACCTAGTTATCCTTTGCTGTACGCATGCCTTTTCGGATGTCATTGTTGATTTTTAGATAGGCATCAGCTTTCTGTGAGGTGTTCTTCTTCTGTTTCATCTCTCTTCGTTTCTCACACAGGTCCACTAGCTCAGGTGTGATCCGAAAGCTTCTTCTTTGGCCGGTGCTTTCCAAGGATCTCAGTGGCGGCATCTGTCACAGCTGAGTTGAAGGTGGTGGTCATGGTGTTGACATCTATTTTACCAGCTCCCAAAATGAGCAGTGGTGCAAATGTCCCTCCAATTGTGGCCTGAAATATTTCTGCCACCTCCGGGTCTTGCCATTTGTCCAGGTCGAACTTCAGTCTAGTGCACTTTGCTGTGTTTACTCTCTTCAAGTGAAAGATATCATCACGAGATCGTGGTCACTTCCGATGTCTGCTCCTGGAAAAGTGCGTGTCCTGCCAATGTTGATGCTTGATCTGAAGCGTTTCTTGACTATGATGTAGTCGATCTGATTGTGATGCTCCCCGCCGGGACTGTGCTATGTCCATCGTCTGGATTTTTTGTGGAGACCAAGCGTGTTTGACAGTATCAAATTGTTGTATCTGGCAAACTCCAAGAGTCTCAGATCCCTATAATTTGTCTCGATGTTGCAGTGGGGTCCACATGTGTCTCCCCATTTGTGGTGCGCATCTTGGCCAACCATGGCATTCCAGTCGACTTGCACTATGACTATGTCCTTCCTCGGCACTTGGTCAAGGATAGCCTGTAGATTTTCATAGAAATCCTCCACTTCGCTGTCGTCATCGTCTGATGTTGGGGCATAAGGCTGGATGATGGTGATGTTGGAAAGGGATGCTCTCAGACGGATGGTAATGAGTCTACTGGAGACTGGGCGGCAACCCATGACAGTGGCTAGAATATCCTTGTGGACCAAGAATCCAACGCTGTGTTCGTGCATCTCATCTCTACCGCTGAAATAAAGCTTGTGGCCTTTGTCGGTCGCTGTTTTACCTATGCCTTTCCAGCGCAGTTCGCTGATCCATAAAACGTTCCATCGACAGTGGTCCAGCTCGTGGGCCAGTTCTTCTAATTTTCCTTCCGCATTTAGGATCCTGACATTCCAGGTTCCTATGACGATGTTGTTTCTGGTGTGGATCTTGCTAAGCTGTCCATCAGTAGCACATTTATCACCTTTGTCCTGGTAGCCAACGGAAAGCGCGATCCTTGGTGATCCGGGCGACGACCGATCCGGTATGGAGTAAATGGTTTTATTTATCATGCAGTGTGTCTTGGGCAAGAAAGACCTGGCAGGGCCCAATCTTTTCTAGGCTGTTGGCCACAGTTGATATCCACGAATACAGTGTGGCTCGCCTTGACCCTGAACACGTGGTCGTTGCATCTGTAGTAAAATGAGGTTCCTCCATCCTGGCCGGTGACTTCTGTGTAGAAGACGTTCGCCCAGTAATGCCGTGCTGATATCGCCCCTGCTAGACGCCTCTTACGACACGCCGGGAAACGTTGGGTCTATTCTATTCAGCGCCCGAACCCACAGGGCACGCAATATATATATGCTCCGGTAGTTGAATTCAAAAAAATATTTTAACGTTTGTTCACATATAATATGTCGATATTCTTTTTTCTTTATATAATAGGACAGTCGTAATTAGAAACTATGTTTAACAAATATTGTGTGGATTCGGGCACTGAATAGAATAGACCCAACGTTTCCTGGCATGTCGTAAGAGGCGACTAACAGGGGTGATGTCAGCACGGTATCACTGGGCGATAGTCTTCTACACAGAAGTCACCGGCCAAGATGGAGGAACCTGACGTTACTATAAGTTCAACGACCACGTGCTCGGGCCAAGGCGAGCCACATCGTACTCATGGATTTCGGCTGTGGCCAACAGCCTGGAGAGGATAGGACCCCGCCATGTCTTTCTTGACCAAAAAAACCACTCACTCCATATTGGATCGGTCGTCGCCCGGGGCACCAAACACCGCGCCTTCAGTTGGCCACCAGGACGCCGGTGATAAGTGTGCTACTGATGGACAACTTAACACGATCCGCACGAGAGACAACATCGTCACTGGACCCTGGAATGTTAGGAGCATAACTGCAGAGGTAAAATTAGAAGAAATGGCCCACGAGCTGGACCACTATGGTTTGAACATTTTAGATATAAGCGAACTGCATTGGAAAGGCCTACGTGAAACAACGACCGGCAAAGGCTAAAAGCTTTATTTCAGCGGTAGAGATGACAGGCACGAACACGGCGTTGGATTCATGGTCCACAAAGACATTCTTGCCACTGTCATAGGTTGCCGCTCAGTCTTCAGTAGACTCATTACCATCCATTTGAGAGGCAGCCCCTTTCAACATTACTATCATCAAGGCCTATGCCCAAACATCATACTATAACGACAGCGAAGTGGAGGATTTCTATGAACATCTGCAGTCTATCATTGAACAAATGCCGAGGAAGGACATAGTCATAGTGCAAGGCGACTGGAATGCCAAGACTGGCCTAGAGGCCAACCTCAACTGGGGAGATACATGTGGACTCCACTGCAACAACGAGACAAATAACAGGGATCTAAGACTCTTGGAGTTTGCCAGATACAACAATCTGATACTGGCAAACACGCTTGGTCCCCACAAAAAAACAAGACGACGGACATGGCACAGTCCAAATTGGGAGCATTGCCTTCCTGAAAATCAAAAGTGACAATCGCTGAAGAAGGGGAAGTCAGCGGGAGAGGACAATATACCCACAGAATTGCTTCAAGCAGGAGGAGAAGCGATGATTGACGCCCTCACCATTATATGTAACAAGATCTGGCAGACTAGGGAGTGGCCCACACCATGGACCCAGTCGCTTATCCTCACTTTTCCCAAAAATGGTAACATTCAGGGATGTGAAAATTATCGCACCATCAGCCTCATCAGCCATCCATGCAAGGTCCTCCTGAAAATAATACTCCACAAGTTGAAACCCCAAGCTGAACAAATCATAGCTGAAGAACAAGCAGGATTCAAAGCAGGGCGAAATACCACTGAGCAGATTTTCAACCTCAGAATAATGTGCGAGAAATACCTACAGCACCAACAACATCTATATAATATGTGTTTGTAGACTTCAAGGAAGCGTTTGACTGAGTCTGGCATGCAGCTCTGTGGGCAACAATGAGAGTGTACAACCTCAGCCCTAATAATTTTGAAGTAATCAAAAGCTTGTATGATAAGGTTACAAGTGCAGACTTCTACAACAGCGCCATCGGGAACGGGGTCAGAACCACATTCGGCGTGCGTAAAGGATGCCTATTCTCTCCAACACTCTTCAACATCTTCTAAAGCGCATCATGTCAAATGCCCTTGCAGATCACGAAGGCACAGTCAGCATAGCAGGTAAAATAATCCCCAACCTCGGTTTTGCGGATGGAATTCATGGATTGGTTGAAGAAGAACAAGAACTTCAACAGCTGGTACAAAGGAGTGACACCACCTCCAGAGCTTTTGAAATGGGAAACACGTGCAGAGAAGACCAAAATGATGACCAACAACACCAATTGCATCAACACGGACTTCAAAGTTCAAGGCCAGTCCCACAACACAGTGCATAGCTTCAAATATTTAGGAGCCGATGTATCAGACAATGGATCCCGACAGAAAGTCCTCTCCAGGATCGCACAAACAACAGCTGCACTGACAAGGTTGAAGCCCATTTGGAAAGACAGGACTATCAGTTTACATTCCAAGGTAAGGCTGCTGCGCTCTCGTGTCATCTCCATCTTCCTATACGCTTGCGAAACATGGACCCTCACAGCAGATCTACAACGAAGAATACAAAGCATGGAGAGGAAGTGCTACAGAAGACTTCTGGGCATTTCCTATACCCAGCACATCACCAACGACGAAGTCCGACAGACCATCACACAAGCCATTGGATAACACGATGACCTGCACACAGTGGTGAAGAAACGGGAACTCCGATGGTATGGCCACGTCACCAGATCATCAGGCCTTGCAATGACCATCCTGCAAGGAGGTAGAAGAAGAGGGAGACAGAAAACGAAGTGGGAGGACAACATTCGAGAATGGACTGGCTTGAAACTGAGCGAAGCCATGAGGGTTGCTGAGAACAGAGAAAGATGGAGTACGCTGTTTAAACTATCATCTGTGGTGCCCCAACGACCTTCGAATTACGGGATAGATAGGATAGGATAGGATAGGATAGGATAGGATAGGATAGGATAGGATAGGATAGGATAGGATAGGATAGGATAGGATAGGCGCTAGTAGGCCGTCCTACGGAAACCTTCAACTTATCAGGCTGATTTCTCCCGACAATGACAAATGTACATGTATGTCCTCGTTTAACCCTCCGGGTACAAGGTTACAAACACAAACACAAACACACACATTTTTGTAGAAACGACGTTGTGATTGCTGTCGTGAAACTACATACATTATTTTGACACACTTACCATTATTTTGACATTATTTTGACATTTTGCCATTTTATGAAGCTATCCCTAACCCAAACCCTAACCCTAACCCTTAACGTAACCCTAAGCCTAACACAGCCCTAACCCTAACGGAACACTACTTTGACGTCAAAATAACGGGGCCGTCAAAAGAAAGTACGTAGAGTTTCAAGTGTATGTCAGAGTAACGTCGTTTCTACCTAGCCACACCCACACACACACACACACACACACACAGCCGGGGGTACACAGTATTATCATGATTTTCCGAAACGCCACATACGTTGTCTTGACAATGGGTCATATTTCGTCCCCATTTTTAAGTACTTTGCAGTCTTCGAACCCTAACCCTAACCCAACCCTAACCCTAACGGATCATTGTTCTGACGTCAAAACAAGTAGGCATGTCAAGACAAGTTATGTAGATGTTCACTGATTTGTCCAGATAACACTGTGTAAGTGTGCCCACACACACACGCACACACTCACCCACACACACAAACCATTGTACAACAGGACAGGATAGGATAAGATATGATAGGATAGGATAGGACAGGATTTTATGAAAGCTTGGTGTTCAATGCTCTGTTCGGGTAGTCACTTCATGTCAGGCCTTGTGTGAACTGTGATAGAACAGATGCTTGAAATGTCCATAGGACTACTGTATTTATGAACTATGATGCTGAACATTGTGTAATGTACTGCTCATATCTAGTTTATTGCAACTTCGTGTGCTGTTTTTTTTTTGTCAAGCACCTAGGGCATGCTATTTAGTGAAGCAGCGCAAGTCGACACTTCGCTAATACGGCTGCACTTTGCCGTTTAAGTGTTCAGTACTAGTGGGGCATGGCCGCATTAATTTCAGATTAAGATATAAAACCTCCAAAATGGGTTAATAATCAAACTGTGTGTGGCGATATTCAGCATTTGCACATCACTGATTTCTCGAGGTAATTTTTATGGGCGTTTGTTGGCCTGGACTTTCTATAAAGCAATTACTGTTTGTTTATTTAACCTTTCTCCCGAGTAACTCGAGATTTATGGAGATATGCCTGTGTCTGACGTCAAGATCCTCTTCCTTGAAAAAAGTTAATGATGTGTTTTAATTAGGCTTAGGCCTATACGACCTGATTTATGCAATTAAAAAAATAAAAAATAAAATAATAATAATAATAATAATAATATTAATAATAATAATAATAATAATAATAATAATAATAATAATAATAATAATAATAATAATAATAATAATTATTATTATTATTATTATTATTATGTCAAAATTGATTTAAATCACTGTTTTATTCAGTGAGAACACACGATGGCAAACAAACAATGTTTTACAGGACACGAAACGAGCGAGCTGACCTATACAAGCTGACCCTTTGTAAATAAAATGCAACATGATAATTATGGAACAGGCAACCATTAGTTCGATACAATTGAAGAAAGAACAACAAAACTATAGTGAATAAAGAATTGATATAATGTGACAGGTAAATAATTTAATTACAAACGGTTGGTAAATAGAAGAATCAAATTAATTTGATTGTCTTGGATTTAACAAAGTCATCCTACCTTTGTGTTGTGGGTTCGTAAGTGTTTTGCCTTTTCTTATAATAATAAATCCAAATATGTGTGTGTGTGCGTGCGTGCGTTTGTGTGTGTGTGCATGCGTGCGTGTGTCTGTGCGTGCGTGCATGTGTGTGTGCGTTTAACTAGATAATGTTTTGCTGTGTTCTCTCTGCTTGTTTTCTGCTGCGTCGAAGTGACAGCCCCGTTTGTTTTCTTCACGAGCTCTCTCTCTCTCTCACTTGTTTTGGTTTTTTTCCAGCAAGAAAGAAGACATGCCGAGAATTATCATTATTATTGTAACTGATGAAAGATGTGCAAGTACGAACCATTTAGTGTATTACGGTACCTTAGGATTCTTCTAAAATCATTTCGGTGAAAAGACGTTACAGTGCGTTTGAAAAAGTGGAGATCAAAATAATGTGCGCAACAAAAACAAAACAAAAAAACTTCTAAAATGTCTGATTCGCGCTATTGGAAACGACTATTTGCTTATATATTCACATTGTGTGTGTGTGCGCGTTTGTGTTTGTGTGTGTATGCGTGTATGTGCGAACGTGTGCGTGCGTGCGTGTGTCAAATATTGGCGAAAATAGAATCTAAACTTCGCGTCCGACCAGTAACCAGGTTGTCTGCTGTAGGTTTCTAGATGACTTGTCGGCCCTTAGAATTCACATACAGGCGAGGGAAAACCTTGGAGTTGTTGGCTAACGTGCGTGATTCAACGCAATGACAATACCAGCGGCCTTCATGTGGCTGTGCTGTTTCTAAGCGACTTGGTTCTCGGTCTGTTGTATCGTAATGTCGGCATAGAAGGAAACTCGAGGAGATTACGTTCCAAAGGGACGGAATATATTTTAAAGTTTCCTACACGCTTATTTTGAGAGTTTTTACTTCAGTAATGTTATGCCATATAAACTCTTCTTTGATCATGCTATCTCAGGTTAAATGTTTTTAAAATGAACTCGAACTCACCTTAAAAACAAACAGGAACTGTAACTGAGTGTAAACAGGCTGACGTCTGGTGACCAGGATGGGGGGAAAACAATTTATAGGCTGTAGCTTTGTGTAGGTAGAATTTTTTAAAAATTATTATTTTAAGAAAGGGAACAATTATGCAAGCCCACACTGCCAGCTTCAGAAAGGAATCTTATAGCATAGATAATATCTTTTTTTGATGCATTGTATCCCCTTGGGATGAGAATTTCTTTGGATTTAATCAGCAATTGCTTTGGTGACCGATTTAGAGTTTACAGTCATTTAAGTTTTGCTAATTACTTCGTTAGTTAGTTATTTAGTCATTGTTTATAGGGTCCAGTGGTTGTGCGTGTTGCAATACCAGCTTCAAGAAGGGATTTTAGCAGGAAGAAAAATCCTGTTTTGATGCAATTTATCTCGTGGATGAGAATTTTCTTTTGGATTTTATGACCATCATCATCATCATCATCATCATCATCATCATCATCATCATCATCATCATCATCATCATCATCACCACCATCATCATATTGTAAATTTTGTCTCATAGCTATTTCAAAAGGCTGAACAGAAATCAACTGTTATTTCTGAAAGTTAGGTTGACTGCATCCAATCCCATTATTGAAGGGAAGAATGAAACCGGAGTATTCGGAGAAAACCGTCGGTGTCCTCATAATGACGATGTGCTATTTCCAGAGGCCTTTTCGATATGCTGCCCAGCAGGTCTAGTAAAATGCTCTCCCAGAGGGCATAAGGAAGGCAAAATCTCTTGACACTTTAGTAGGAATCTTAAGATGTAGCTCTATAGTTTTTATTCCTGCAAACAGTGGAATATATAAATCTTCCTTTGTACCATATTCTTTGAGTGTAAAGACTGTATGAAAGTGAACGTTCTGGTCTGTTTGTAATGGATATATATGTAGGGTGATAATTTAGATGTTGTTAATTAGGTTCTAGCCCACCCACCGCCGTAGCTCAAGTGGTAGAGCGTTCGCCTGGCACACCGGTGACCCAGGTTCGAATCCCGTGGTGGGAGAAATCAAAAGTGGCCATTTTTCACTGTCCATATTTTAGCAGTATGATTGCTCTGGTGGTTCAGTGTTGATTTAGGTCCCTACCCCTTGTTCCCTGGGATGGTTATCCCCGTCTGCCATACCAACAATGGTGGGTGTAGACGTTAAACCTCAATGTTCACCATCTTTCACTCACCAACTAAGCCTCCGTGTGTGTGCGTGTGTGTGTGGGTGTGTGTGTGTGTGTGTTTGTGTGTGTGTGTGTCTGTGTGAAACCACCTCCCTCCCATCATCGCTGCGTTCGTTGCCATCGGGTTAGATATATTAGAAAACACTTTACACCTCATTAATTCCTTCATTCTAAAAATAAATCTTCAGCCTTTCATGCTAAAACAACAACCAAAATAATAATAAACATATTTATTTTAAAAAAAATAAAAAACTTTGTTTACTGGTTCTATAAAAAATGTGTTTACCGGTTCTATTTGACATATCGACTAAGTGTACAAAGAATGTTATTTTACCCACGGTCAATGGGAAAATTGAAAAGGTTATTGGTTGATCAGTTGATTCTATACAGTTCATGTAAAAAAGAAAAAGACTTATCGTGCTTAGTACGATTATTTATTTAAAAAATTCATCTTTGTGGGTGGTTTACTTGAGTTCCCACCATCATCATGCTGTTAGACGTATTTGTTGGCTCTATGCCGCCTGTGTTTTGCATACGATTTTGTAGCTTTTGCGATTTTATCAGAATTTAATTGGTTTGTTTCATCTGTCATTGTTAATTAATAATGGAGTCTTTGTATTTCCGTACTACTGTTATTAGTGCAGTTCCAACGCATAATTTTTATTCCAATTTACAATAAATGGAATTAAAAATACTGCTTCATTAAAAAAAAAATTCACTTCCACTGTCGTCGTGGCACCTGCGTTTCACATTACCTGTAAATTCGTGTCGGTGAATATATAACTCTTTGAAAATTAAACTTCAGTATAATTGCGCTCATTTGGACACGCACAGCTATGTTGGTATTTTGAGATATAACCTAGAAGCGCTTACGGGGATTGCATTTCATTGCACCATAGCTGTTCGATCGCAAATTTTCCTTTATCGCAGCAGTATAACGTGGCTACACGCGCTATAAAAGTCGTCGTCGTCATCATCATCATCATCATCATCATCATCATCATCATCATCATCACCACCAGCATCACCATCACCATCATGATTATCATACCCATCATCATAATCGTCATCATTATCATCATCACAATCATCAACGTCGTCGTCGTCGTTATCGCCATCACCATCAAACAAATGTAACTCTAAAACTCATTCGTAAGCTTTTGCAATTTTCGTTCATATTTCAAGGTTGTTTTTTATTGAAATTGTATTTAATAATGTATTATTTTAGTGATGTAATACAACGTCTATTCGCATCATTATCATCATCATCATCATCATCATCATCATCATCATCATCATCATCATCATCATCATCATCATCATCATCATTATTATCATCATCATCATCACCATTATCATCATCGTTGTCGTCGTCGTCGTTGTTATCGCCATCGCCATCAAAGTCATGCAACTCTAAAAATCAGTCATAAGCTTTTGCAAATTTCGTTCATATTTAAAGGTTGTTTTTTAACATTGAAAATTAATTATTTATTTAGTGATTTATTTCAACGTCTATTCACATTTGTGATTTTAAGCGAGCGTTGTGGCCAAGTGGGCTAAGGCGGGACTAACTTGGCTTGTCCACAAGCCAGAAACCAATGGCGCCTGACAGGTGTGGGTTCGAGCCACCATCTGGGCGTTATGTTTCTCCGAATATTATTTACTTTCGACTCGGGCAACGTCTCGGGGGTTTTCTCCGGGTACTCCGGTTTGCTCCCCCAGCAAAAATTTCAAAAATTCACAAATAATGTTAGGTAGGTAGGGTTTGGGCGCGCCACTGGCTGCGACTACGCCTTCCCCGGGGGGAGGCGGCCCAGAGTTTCCCGATAAAGGGATAATAAACTGCAGCAAAAGCAAAAAAAAAGCAAAAGCATTATACAAATAAATGAGTGGTTTTTTTCAAGAGTTTCATGTTGGCTTGGAATTTAACAGAACATTTAATTTCAAATTCTTCTTTATTGTTTTTTTCCCCAGTCAGTGCGAACAGGATGATGCCAGAAGTACAGCTTGTGAGTACGCTCAAATGTGTTTTAGTCTATTGCAACCAGCGTCAACAACAATCTACAGCAGCGAGTGAATCAACCTGCTTAATTGTAGCTGCTCAACACAAGAAACTCACAACCATTACCTGAAAATTGCATTTTGAAGTTTTCATGACATTGTCTCTGCTACTATTTCTTCTTTTGTGATAATTGCAGCAACGATTTGTTCTTAATTACTACTTTTTTTAAAAATTACTACGGAGGCAATATTAATGTGAACAGAAAATGACACTGCTAACATTTTCTTCTTCTTTTTCTTGAAAACATCATCAACAACAACAACAACAACAACAACCGCAACAACAACTAGTGTATTTCTTCTTTGACTTGACACAGTGAATTCACAGTACGAACTAAACACAATTTACATAAGTAAGTCTATTTTACTTTTTCTTGTGAACATTATTGATGCGTTTCGCAGGTGTTATAGTGAAAATATTGCTTGAAACATCAGACCTGGAGTGGCGCGAAGCCACTCAGCTGCTTTGCGGACGTTAAGGTGACTGGCCATTTTTAGCTTTAGGTGCCGTAGTTGTTGCTGTTTGTTTGTTTGTTTTTAACCCCCCAAACGTTTGTATTCTGATCCTTTCGGATTTGAGCCCGTTGCAGCCCAACGGTTTGGACTTAGAATCCACGATTTAACAGATAACTGGCAGCACCTTAAATATGAGGAATTATTTTTCTACTACAGATGATAGGAGCAGTGAGCCAGTCAGTCCCACTTTGCAGCTTGAATAACTCGCGAACCATTCATCCGGTCACGACGCTATTTGTTTACGTCAGTACATACATCTCCCTTGTTGTTTGTAGATTATAGTCACACGACACTTTCTACAAACAACAAGGGAGATGTATGTACTGACGTAAACAAATAGCGTCGTGACCGGATGAATGGTTCGCGAGTTATTCAAGCTGCTAAGTGGGACTGACTGGCTCACTGCTCCTATCATCAGTAGTAGAAAAATAATTCCTCATATTTAAGGAGCTGATCAGACGACTCGGAGCAGTTCTTTTTAAAGACTGTCTTCCTTGAAACACAGGTTTCGCGCTCGGAGATACAAGCCATACCGAGGATTGTCTTAATACTGCCTAAGTAGGACTACATCGTCCAACGCAGGTTTGTTCCATCGATGTGATTCAGTACAGTGGTAGCTTTTGTGATTCAGTGCACTGTGATTCAGTGTTAACTTTTGTGATTCAGTGTTAACTTGTTCATCGGTAACTTTTGTTAATAATTAATTGTGATAAATAGCAGCTGCAATGTCGTCCCTTCAAAGTTTCTTCGTTCTCTCTGCGTTGGATATTCTTCTTCATTGTGGACTGACCCCAACAGTGTTTGTAGTGGTCAGCGGATCGCCCACGGGTCCTTCACCGGGGTCTGTGACCGACTCCGAACTGCCAGAGCGTGACACACACTATGGCCGGGTGAGAGGGACGGTTCGAACACTGCACTTTCTGAACAATCGAAAAGTAGAGCGATACTTGGGCGTACCGTATGCTGCCCCTCCTTTAGGCAAATTACGTTTTGAGGTGAGTAGTTTGTTTGGTTTGTTGGTTTGTTGGTTGTTGTTATTGTTGTTGTTGTTTTTATTATTATTATTATTATTATTATTATTATTATTATTATTATTATTATTATTATTATTATTATTATTATTATTATTATTGTTGTTGTTGTTGTTGTTGTTGTTGTTGTTCTTCTTCTTCTTCTTCTTCTTCTTTTTTTTCCTTCTTTTTCTTGTAAATCATTCTTCTTCTTCTTCTTCTTCTTCTTCTTCTTCTTCTTCTTCATCATCATTTCCTCTTCCTCTTTTTCTTCTTTTTCTTAATATTCTTCTTTTTCTTCCGTCTTCTTGTTCTTCTTCTTCTTGTTTTTGTTATTGTTCTTCTTCTTCGTCTTGTAAATCATTATTCTACTTCTAACTTGTTCTTCTTCTTTCACTTTTTCTTTTTCTTAATATTCTTCTTCTTCTTCTTCTTCTTCTTCTTCTTCTTCTTCTTCTTCTTCTTCTTCTTCTTCTTCTTCTTCTTCTTCCACTTTTACTTTTTCTTATTCTTCTTCTTCTTCTTTTTTTTCTTCTTGTTCTTCTTCTTCTTCCACTTTTTTTTCTTTTTCTTCTTCTTCTTTTTCTTCTTCTTCTTCTTCTTCTTCTTCTTCTTCTTCTTCTTCTTCTTCTTCTTCTTCTTCTTCTTCTTCTTTTTCTTTTTCTTAATCTTCTTCTTCTTCTTCTTCTTCTTCTTCTTCTTCTTCTTCTTCTTCTTCTTCTTCTTCTTCTTCTTCTTCTTCTTCTTCTTCGTCTTCCTCCCTTTTTTGTGTGTTCCTCCTCTCCTCCTCTATATGCCTCAGCAGGCTTGGAACTCCGGACGAAGCGTGTTTGCGAACTACGTGCATAGAGAATCTTTGAATCTGGTGTTTTTTGTCTCCTTCAACCTTAAACTCTTCTTCTTCTTCTTCTTCTTCTTCTTCTTCTTCTTCTTCTTCTGTTGCCTCCGCACGGAACTCTCTTACTTTTGGAGCTGAAATCATAACAGAAGTATTTGGTCATTTAAAAGTGCCACGACTCGGTTTTATAACCATGTGATGAAATGGTTTCTAAACATGTTATAGAAGGTAGAAGGTGATGGAGAGAAGGTGGAAGGTGATAAAGAGAAAATAAGCCTACATTACAATTTATTGCTAAGTTTGCAAACAGTGTAATTTGAACAGGTGCATTGTTTTGTTAGTGTTGCTCCGTCACTCTAAACTGCCTCGAGTTGTCTAGAAAAAAAAGCGCAACAAAACGTTTCGATTGCTCCGCACGAACTACTTTTGCTTCTGGTCAACCTTTTTGCCATAGACAAGCGCTTTTAAAATGGCACAGTACATGTTGACTGCACAACAGCCAATCAAAAGTGAATTTGGCTGAAAGTGAAAGTTACTGTCAATCGCACTGACCATACAACAATACTGGGCTGGAAGTAAACAGGAAGTGCTTCTGTAAGGCTAGGAACAAGTGCAATGAGGTGGTAAACAAGGCCAGAGCTCACCATGTGCAGGAAGCCTTAGAAGATGCAGGATCAGACACCGGCAAAATGTTCTCAGTGGTCAACAGACTTCTGGGAGATGAAGCATCACGTCCGATAATTCCTGACATAGACTGTCAAGCTGCAGCCACAACTCTCAATCACTTCTTTCAAGCCTCTTTCTAGACTAAAAACTATGGTAAAGCCCATATGACTCCTTATAAATAGCAATGTTCTACATGAAAATGAATGCCATAAAAACTGAAACAGTGGCATTAAAACGCAAAGTAGTACTAATTTTGTTCTTGGAATGTTATTGGAATTTTTGTGTGTTTCTTTTGGTAGTAGTACATATTCACATTGCTACACACATGTGATTAAAAAAAATGTATTTCCATACTCTCCCACACATAAAAAAAACATTTACATGGATACAAAAACTTTTTTTTTGTACATGAGCAGAAATTGTGGGCATTTATTTCTTGGTAATTTAGTTTTAAATGATGTCTAACACTGCTGTACCAAAATGTTTTCTTGCAAACAAAACTATAACAAAAGGTTTAAATAGTTTAACTCTTACTGCCAAATATATTAAAAAAATGGAGTTATTCCCAGCAACAAATATTTCTGTAGACTTGGAAATTTTTGTAAAAAAATGCAACATCTCTAAAACTATTGCAGATAAGCACAAGAAATTTGAGGAAACATTCACATGGATGATTATACAATGATCTGTTTCTTTTTCTGGTAGACTAAATTTAACTCTCCCCCATCACCCCCAAAACAAAAAAAAGAAAGAAAGAAAAGAAAAAGAAAAGATTTTTTACTTCAAAAACACAAAATGTCCTCCCTATCTTCTTCTTGCCACGTGTTTGAGTGATGAATGGCATGTATGCTGGTACTGCGTTTTGAATTGATTAGGAAAAAGTGCTATATAAATACCCTTATTATTATTATTATTATTATTGGTTACAGATGGCAGAGCTTTGAGTAGGAACAAAAAGGGCAAATATAGTTCAGTATAGTTGACTGACTGACGCTTGTGGCTGACTTTCTTGTGGGTCGCCAGTACCGGTCCAGTGAAGCTTTGTCAGTGGGATGTGCAGAAACCGCTAAACTGATCTGTCAAGGACAGTTCCATTTAATAAATGAACAGCATGAGAACATTCATCACTTAATTTACCACTTCCCAAATATATATATTTTTTTATAATCAACTTTTTTTAAATTCCAAAACAAGCACGAACACAAAACATTATTAATACAGACAATGAATAAATACAATCATAAATATATGCACAAAATTTTGAAAGTAAACCGGAAAATGTTGCATTATTTCAATAGTACAGATTAGTTATGAAATCAAATATAAAGAAAACTTTTAGTGTGCATATATAATTACTATAATTTTACAATATATGCTATTCAAGCAAGTTTGGTTTACGTTTTTGTACACAAATACAGACAGATAGGGAGCGAGAGAGAGAGAGAGAGAGAGAGAGAGAGAGAGAGAGACAGAGAGAGACAGACAGACAGACAGACAGACAGACAGACAGACAGACAGAGGTCATGGAGTACTATTTTAACAAATTCTTAATGAACAACCAATGAGGCAAACAAATAATAAATGAATTATAAGCGTTCAAACAGAGGGATATAAGGGTGCCATGCTTGCATACATTTTTCTTGCCTTAAGGAAGGCATGGTGGTCTTATGGTAGTGCTTTGGCTTGCGGATCTGAAGGTCCCGGGTTCGAGCCCTGGCCGGCCATTGTGTTGTGTCCCTGGGAAAACACTTTACTCCCGTTTCCTACTCCTTCGGATGAGAGTATAAGCCGAGGTCTAGTCTGTGTGTCGCATACATTCCATCATAACGTACTTTAAAGATCCTGACGCTCATGTCTTAGATGGATGAGTGCTGGTGACAAGAACACACCCAGCATGCACCTAGGTCCTTCTCCCCCATCCCTGGCTGCCCAGGATTGTGCTCAGTTGTCTGTGCGTCAGACCATGCGCCCAAAGGCTGCGGGTGGGCGTCTCGGGCAGTTTGAGTTAGATCCTGCATCGGCCAGCGCTTTGAACTCGTTGGGAAAAAGCGCTATATAAATATCCTTATCTTATCTTATCTTATCTTATCTTATCTAAGCCAAGATTGAAGAAATCCAGCAAAGTTTCCGGGACGAAAATCAACCCCCCAATGTGAACATCACCCGGCCTTTCATAGGTGAAATGTTATCTCACTTTGTCCCTGTCACAGCCGAACAACTGAAGACGATCATCGCTCGATGCAAGCCCACAGCGCAGCAGTCTTACTTTGGAATGTAGACTGATGGTCCTGTCTTTTTAAATGGGCTTCAACCTTGTCAGGGCAGCAGTTGTTTGTGCGATCCTGGAGAGGACTTCCTGTCGGGACCCATATGAAATACACGCAAGTAAAACCTTAGCACTGATAAGGTAAACCTGGACAACCCAAATGACGTCTGTAAAGAAACTTGAAAGTAATGAAATCTGGCCAGCAGAATTGTGTAGGGTGTTTGGATTACCCTAATCGTTTTATACCCTTTGACGTATAGTCTACTATATGATAATTATTAATATCCATTGGTTGCTGTCGTGTTTGTGCTTTCTTCGATTGGCTCCTTTCCCCCCTGCTTATAACGCAGTGAATACTAACAAACTACGTGCTAACCGTGTATCAATCTCTTGGGATTGCAGAAGGAAGATAAGGAAGAAGGAAGAGATCGGGAAGAGCGGGTGGAGAAGGCGGGTGGGAAATGGGGAAAGGGAAGGAAGGGGGTGCAGGAAGGGGGTGCAGGAAGGAGATAAACAAGTTTAGGGAAGTGCTTTCACTGCATCCACCACAACGTGAATTGTAAATGAGTGTGTGCGTGAGTATGTATGTGTGCGTGTGTGTTATTGTGTGCGTGAAGAGAGAAGAGAACAGAAGGAAAAGATAGAGACTAGGGAAAGAGGGAGGCAGAGAGAGAGAGAGAGAGAGAGAGAGAGAGAGAGAGAGAGAGAGAGAGAGAGAGAGAGAGAGAGAGAGAGAGCACATGCGTTCACAAGAGCGATTCGGGTCATTAATCCCGTTTGATGTATTCGGAGTGCCCGAGCCTTTACAGATGTTTTTTTTGTATTTCCAGACATATCAGGAGACATCAGGAAATGCTTTGAAACACTCGGGGAAAATCCGATCGTGGCAAATGTCGGACTGTCATTCTGTCAGTCTGTCGTCCGTCTATCTGTCTGTCCATTGGACCTCACGGGAGTCATGTTGTTGCTAAACACAGTTTGCTCAATATATTCAGCAAACGACTGAAACTGTTAGTTTTGTTATACAGGTAGATCTAATTCAGATCATGGACCATCGTTCGGAAGCAGTCCGAATGTCGGTCAGTCGGTTGATTTTCGGAATTTCAATTGTTTGTTCGAAACACATTGTGTGTCTTATCTCAAGTATAATAACTGAACCGAAATTTAACATTTTTACTTTGCGGATACTTTAACCACTGCTAATCATGTAAGACCTTTCGTATTTTAAACTTTCCCAACGATCAAGGTCATTGTGTTTCCCAACTTTCTAAACACGTTTTGCGTAGTATCTAAAAATTCGCTAAACCAATTTTGATTTTTTTTCTTGCAGATAGTTCACTATGGAATTCCCTTAGTAAAATATTTATTTTCACAACTTTCATCTAAATAATCTTCACTTTGAAGAATATTTTCTAAATAATCATTTTGTTTTACTATGTAAGTGTTACGTTGGAGACGCCCACGATAGATCTGATCGTTTTGTTTTGCAAAGCATGAATAACAAAGTGTAGTTACCTTTGATTTGATTTTGCGTTGTTGTTAGAAGAAGCTTTGTATATTGTTGATAATTTTTGTTGGTCGATATTATTGGAGAATTTTCTAGGATTACTTGTTTACTATCGATCGAAGCGTCTAGATAAATGTAGTAATAGATAAGAGATTCTTCTAACCTAAATAAGTTTATATGACGTAAAACAGTGCGTACTTCCGGTGACGAGTTTTATTTTGATTGAATGTTATTGCGTCATGCTGGAATGTTCAGACTTTCTCTTGATTTTATAGAGACTATATACAAGGACCGCGCCTTCCGTTGGCCACCAGGACGGAGGTGTTAAGTATGCTACTGATGGACAATTTAGCAAGATCCGCACGAGAAACAACATCGTCATAGGAACCTGGAATGTCAGGACCCTAACTGCGGAAGGAAAATTAGAAGAACTGGCCCACGAGTTGGACCACTATCGATGGAATGTTCTAGGTATCAGCGAACTGCGCTGGAAAGGCCTAGGTGAAACAACGACCGACAAAGGCCACAAGCTCTATTTCAGCGGTAGGGATGACAGGCACGAACACGGCGTTGGATTCTTGGTCCACAAGAACATTCTAGCCACTGTCATGGGTTGCCGCCCAGTCTCCAGTAGACTCATTACCATCCGCCTGAGAGCAGCCCCTTTCAACATCACCATCATCCAGGCCTACGCCCCAACATCAGACTATGACGACAGCGAAGTGGAGGATTTTTATGAAAATCTACAGGCGGTCCTTGACCAAGTGCCGAAGAAGGACATAGTCATAGTGCAAGGCGACTGGAATGCCAAGGTTGGCCAAGATGCGCACCACAACTGGGGAGACACATGTGGACCCCACTGCAACAACGAGACAAATGACAGGGGTCTGAGACTCTTGGAGTTTGCCAGATACAACAATCTGGTACTGGCAAACACGCTTGGTCTCCACAAAAACTCCCGACGATGGACATGGCACAGTCCTGGCGGGGAGCATCACAACCAAATAGACTACATCATGGTCAAGAAACGCTTCAGATCAAGCATCAACATTGGCAGGACACGTACTTTTCCAGGAGCAGACATCGGAAGTGACCACGATCTCGTGATGATGTCTTTCCGGCTCCACTTGAAGAGAGTAAATACAGCAAAGTGCACTAGACTGAAGTTCGACCTGGACAAACTGCAAGACCCGGAGGTGGCAGAACTATTTCAGGCCACAATTGGAGGGAAATTTGCACCACTGCTCATTTTGGGGGCTGGTGAAGTAGATGTCAACACCATGACCACCACCTTCAACTCAGCTGTGACAGATGTCGCCACTGAGATCCTTGGCAAGCACCGACCAAAGAAGAAGCTGTGGATCACACCTGAACTTTTGGATCTGTGTGATAAACGAAGAGAGATGAAAAAGAAAAAGAACACCTCACAGGGAGCTGATGTCTACCGAAAAATCAACAATGACATCCGAAAAGGCATGCTCACAGCAAAGGAGAACTGGATAGAAGATCAATGCCAGGAAATAGAGAACAGTCTGAACAAGAACAACAGCAAGAAGGCCTACCAGACTGTGAAGCGGCTGACAAGTGTCAAACAGCCCAAAGTCTCCACTATCCAAAGCAAGTCTGGCATATGCCTTACAGAAGAACAAGAAGTCTTGGACAGATGGACAGAGTACTGCTCTGACCTTTACAACCATACACCAAATGGAGACCCATCAGTTCTAGCATGTCCCGAGAACAGAGAAGAAGAAGAAATCCTCCCAATTCTCCGGGAAGAAGTTGAGGCAGCAGTGCAAGCGCTAAAGAAAGGGAAGTCAGCGGGAGTGGACAACATACCCGCGGAACTGCTACAAGCAGGAGGAGAAGCGATGATTGATGCCCTCACCATTATCTGTAACAAGATCTGGCAGAGTGGGGAGTGGCCTATACCATGGACCCAGTCGCTTGTCATCACTCTTCCCAAAAAAGGTAACCTTCAGGAGTGTGAAAATTACCGGACCATCAGCCTCATCAGCCATCCCAGCAAGGTCCTCCTGAAAATAATACTCAACAGGTTGAAACCCCAAGCTGAACAAATCATAGCTGAAGAACAAGCAGGATTCAGGGCAGGGCGAAGTACCACTGAGCAGATTTTCAACCTCAGAATAATCTGTGAGAAATACCTACAGCACCAACAACATCTATATCATGTGTTCATAGACTTCAAGAAGGCGTTTGACCGAGTCTGGCATGCAGCTCTATGGGCAACAATGAAAGTGTACAACATCAGCCCTAAAATTATTGAAGTCATCAAAAGCCTGTATGACAAGGCTACCAGTGCAGTCCTCCACAACAGAGCCATCGGGAATTGGTTCAGAACAACAATCGGTGTGCGTCAAGGATGCCTACTCTCTCCAACACTCTTCAACATCTTCCTAGAGCGCATCATGTCGGATGCTCTTGCAGACCATGAAGGCACAGTCAGCATAGGGGGTAGAGCAATCTCCAATCTTCGTTTTGCAGATGACATTGATGGATTGGCTGGAGAGGAACAAGAACTTGAACAGCTGGTACAGAGGCTTGACACCACCTCCAAAGCCTATGGAATGGAAATAAGTGCAGAGAAGACCAAAATGATGACCAACAACACCAATGGCATCAATACGGACATCAAAGTCCAAGGCCAATCCCTCGACACAGTGCATAGCTTCAAATATTTAGGAGCCATTGTATCAGACAATGGGTCCCGACAGGAAGTCCTCTCCAGGATCGCACAAACAACTGCTGCCCTGACAAGGTTGAAGCCCATTTGGAAAGACAGGACCATCAGTCTACATTCCAAAGTAAGACTGCTGCGCTCCCTTGTCATCTCCATCTTCCTATATGCTTGCGAAGCATGGACCCTCACAGCAGATCTCCAACGAAGAATACAAAGCATGGAGATGAGGTGCTACAGAAGACTTCTGGGCATTTCCTATACCCAACACATCACCAACGACGAAGTCCGACAGACCATCACACAAGCCATTGGACAACACGATGACCTGCTAACAGTGGTGAAGAAACGGAAACTTCGGTGGTATGGCCATGTCACCAGATCATCAGGCCTTGCAAAGACTATTCTGCAAGGCACAGTGCAAGGAGGTAGAAGAAGAGGGAGACCGAAAAAGAGGTGGGAGGACAACATTCGAGAATGGACTGGTTTGACACTGAGCGAAGCCATCAGGGCTGCTGAGGACAGAGAAAGATGGAGTATGCTGGTTAAACGATCATCTGTGGTGCCCCTACGACCTTCGGGTTACGGGACAGGATAGGATAGGATATAGGTGGTGCACTGTGTCTGCGAGAGAGTGAAAAAGTGAGGGGAAAAAAAGCGATTGAGCGATCTTATATGCAGTTGTTGATGTTCGCTGAATAAAGTTGGAAAACGTCATACGACGACTCCTGCCTTGTTGCTGAGAGAACAGGTTGCGTGGATAAACGAATCTGAGTTACACTTATCAAGATTCAAGCATCGGGGCTGAATCAACAATAATTGATAAAAATAACAACCATGCAACAGTAAGATTTCTCTAAATAAAATATTTTAGCGTTAAATAACTTATTATTTATTTAAACAATATATTGTTTAGGTAAATAAATCATGATATAGGTAGAAAAGGCATGGTTGCTAAATAAGGAGTTATTTACATATATATAATACATTATTTAGCAGATTGTGTGAAATAATGTATTATTTAGAAATGTTTCTAAACAATGATTTGTTTACCTATATAATGCATTATTTAGCAGATTTTGCTAAATAATGTATTATTTATAAATGTTTGCTAAATAATGTCTTTTTATGTAAACCATTCATTGTTTAGGGACTGCAATTTTCATTGTTTAAGGGATTCGCAGATACAAGTCGTATTACTGTGAGGTTGAGTGTAGTGATAACGAAAATAGGAAAATTGTGATTTAACGCTGTTTTGCGATTTAAGATTAGGCAACTGCTTTATTTCACTGTATTTTATTTTTATATCTTCGCAACAATGTATGAAACTGCAACGGTAACGGCTTCTGGAAAGGAGGGATTCATCATTATTTCCGCTTTGTCGGGATTGCCTTCAGAGTAAAAAAACCAACAACATGGAGAACTCGCAAGTTAACGGTGATTTTTTGAGAAAAAAACCCACAGAAGCGTTGAATCCAGGCTTTTCTATCCTATCCTATCCTATCCTATCCTATCCTACCCTATCCCGTAACTCAGAGGTCGTAGGGGCACCACAGGTTACCGTTTAAACAGCGTACTCCATCTTTCCCTGTCATCAGCAAACCTGATGGTTTCGCTCAGTTTCAAACCACCACTCAGAAAATTTGCACTTTGAAAATGCTGGCCGGTCATCTGCTATGAGTGTTAGTGACTGAAAATGCTGGTCATCTACTATGAGTGTTAACTTAGTGACTGAAAATGCTGGTCATCTGCTGTGAGTGTGAGTGTCTAAAAATGCTGGTCATCTGCTATGAGTGTTAGTGACTGAAAATGCCGGTCATCTGCTGTGAGTGTGAGTGACTGAAAATGCTGGTCATCTGCTGTGAGTGTGAGTGTCTAAAAATGCTGGTCATCTGCTGTGAGTGTGAGTGACTGAAAATGCTGGTCATCTGCTGTGAGTGTGAGTGACTGAAAAATGCCGGTTATCTGCTGTGAGTGTTAGTGACTGAAAATGCTGGTTATCTGCTGTGAGTGTTAGTGACTGAAAATGCTGGTTATCTGCTGTGAGTATTAGTGTCTAAAAATGCTGGTCATCTGATGTGAGTGTTAATGACTGAAAATGCTGGTTATCTGCTGTGAGTGTTAGTGACTGAAAATGCTGGTTATCTGCTGTGAGTGTTAGTGACTGAAAATGCTGGTCATCTGCTGTGAGTGTTAGTGACTGAAAATGCTGGTTATCTGCTGTGAGTGTTAGTGACTGAAAATGCTGGTTATCTGCTGTGAGTGTTAGTGACTGAAAATGCTGGTCATCTGCTGTGGGTGTAAGTTACTGAAAATGCTGGTCATCTGCTGTGAGTGTGAGTGACTGAAAATGCTGGTTATCTGCTGTGAGTGTTAATGACTGAAAATGCTGGTTATCTGCTGTGAGTGTTAGTGACTGAAAACGCTGGTCATCTGCTGTGAGTGTTAGTGATTGAAAATGCTGGTTATCTGCTGTGAGTGTTAGTGATTGAAAATGCTGGTTATCTGCTGTGAGTGTTAATGACTGAAAATGCTGGTCATCTGCTGTGAGTGTTAGTGTCTAAAAATGCTGGTCATCTGATGTGAGTGTTAGTGTCTAAAAATGCTGGTCATCTGATGTGAGTGTTAATGACTGAAAATGCTGGTCATCTGCTGTGAGTGTGAGTGACTGAAAATGCTGGTTATCTGCTGTGAGTGTTAGTGACTGAAAATGCTGGTTATCTGCTGTGAGTGTTAGTGACTGAAAATGCTGGTTATCTGCTGTGAGTGTTAGTGACTGAAAATGCTGGTCATCTGCTGTGGGTGTAAGTTACTGAAAATGCTGGTCATCTGCTGTGAGTGTGAATGACTGAAAATGCTGGTTATCTGCTGTGAGTGTTAGTGACTGAAAATGCTGGTTATCTGCTGTGAGTGTTAGTGACTGAAAACGCTGGTCATCTGCTGTGAGTGTTAGTGATTGAAAATGCTGGTTATCTGCTGTGAGTGTTAGTGTCTAAAAATGCTGGTCATCTGATGTGAGTGTTAATGACTGAAAATGCTGGTCATCTGCTGTGAGTGTTAGTGTCTAAAAATGCTGGTCATCTGATGTGAGTGTTAGTGTCTAAAAATGCTGGTCATCTGATGTGAGTGTTAATGACTGAAAATGCTGGTCATCTGCTGTGAGTGTGAGTGACTGAAAATGCTGGTCATCTGGTGTGAGTGTTAGTGACTGAAAATGCTGGTCATCTGCTGTGAGTGTTAGTGACTGAAAATGCTGGTTATCTGCTGTGAGTGTTAGTGACTGAAAATGCTGGTCATCTGCTGTGAGTGTTAATGACTGAAAATGCTGGTCATCTGCTGTGAGTGTTAGTGACTGAAAATGCTGGTTATCTGCTGTGAGTGTTAGTGACTGGAAATGCTGGTTATCTGCTGTGATTGTTAGTGACTCAAAATGCTGGTCAGCTGCTATGAGTGTTAGTGTCTCGTCTAAAAATACATTTAAATGGTTTATCATCTTGTTTTTTGTTTTCCCTTTCCTCTAGCATCATAATCTTGCTTCTTTTTGTTCGATTTTGATGAACACCAATTTATTAAAAGGGTAGGTTTCATTTCCTTTTATATGTCAATTATTTCCTTGAGTAGTTACCTTTGAGTTTATTCTCTTCCTTTCCAGGTTGTCTGTATTTTTCTGATTAATTTCTCTTCCTGTTCTTTTCATTTTTTCACATTTCTTTTTGATCTTTCCTTCTTTGTTTGTTTGCTTGTTTCTGCTTCTTTCTTGCTTCCCTCTTGTCTTTCTTTGTTTCTTTCTTCCCTCTTGTCTTTCTTTTGTTTCTTTCTTCCTTCCTATCTTTCTTGTTTTCTTGCTTACCTTTTGTCTGTCTTTGTTTCTTTCTTCCTTCCTGGCTTTCTTTGATTCTTTCTTCCCTCCTGTGTTTATTTGTTTTCTTTTCTTCCATCATGCATTTCTTTTGTTTCTTCTTTCTTCCTTTGTTTGTTTTTTTGTGTTTTCCCTCCTGTCTTTCTTTGTTTGTTTCTGTCTTCCTTCGTGTCTTTCTTTATTTCTTTCTTTCTTCCCTACTCTCTTTCTTTTTTCTTTTTTATCGTCCGTCCTGTCTTTCTTTCTTTCTTTTATTCTTTCTTTCTTTCTTTCGTTCTTGTTCTATTCATTATTCTTTCTTTTGAACGTTTCTGTGCCTTCTTAGTTAGACAAAGCTGTACGTAAAAAGATAACTCCTTGGAAAATAATTCGTGAGAGAGAGAGAGAGAGAGAGAGAGAGAGAGAGAGAGAGAGAGAGAGAGAGAGAGAGAGAGAGAGATTCGGATGTTTTATTGAAAAAAAGGCCATTGGTCCATTTCAACATATAAAATAGCATCAAAATAGCAACAAAAAAGTCGTTTGAAATTATCAACTACGTAAACGAAATACCGACATGGACAGATGATCGATTATATTCAAGAACAAAAGTAAAAACAGACGTAACGCGTGATGACATACAGAGAGAGAGAGAGAGAGAGAGAGAGAGAGAGAGAGAGAGAGAGAGAGAGAGAGAGAGAGAGAGAGATGGAGAGAGCATGTGTGTGTGTCTGTGTATGTTGTGTGTTGTATGTGTGCGTGTAATATTAACCTTTACTTTCGTAACTGCTCTGTTACAAAATGAAAATAAAATTAATTACAGCGACAGGCTATTGTTAAAAGAAAGCTATTATTTCAAGTCACGTTGTGCAACTACGGAGAATCCAATGAAAAAAACAGTTTAAAAACACGAGCAAACACGCGCTAACACACACACACACACAACCAAGTACACACACACACACTAAACAAACAAAAACACTCACACACACTACGCACTACTCATAAATTACCCGCTTTATGTGCATCGTTGAATAAGGCCAACACGATAGGAACGCAATTATACAGTAGATTGCATACAAAGACGATGAAAAATCTTATTATATTATGCGATGAATCCCTCATCACACCCTAATAGTCAGACAGTAGCTTTTGCTTGCATGTTGTTTATTCTAAGAACATCGCTGACCTTTTAATGACGGAGCTGTAGGCATCATCATCATCATCATCATCATCATCATCATCATCATCATCATCATCATCATCATCATCATCATCATCATCTTCTTCTTCTTCTTCTTCTTCTTCTTCTTCATGATCGTCGTCATTATCTTCATCATCGTCGAAGACAGACAAAGATAGAGATGTATAGAACGAGACAGAAGGGGGAGAGAGAGAGAGAGAGAGAGAGAGAGAGAGAGAGAGAGAGAGAGAGAGAGAGAGAGAGAGAGAGAGAGAGATGTCATCACCGTTATCATCATCTTCGACCGAGAGAGAGAGAGACAGAGAGAGACAGAGAGAGAGAGAGAGACAGACAGACAGACAGAGAGAGGCAGACAGACAGAGACAGCGACAGAGAGACAGAGATATAGGCATGGCAATGTCCTCACAAAGGAGGTTCTGTAAAAATGGAAGTAACTTCTTTTATTTTTAAAAAATCCTTCGATGGAACGGTGACTGTAAATCATTACATTTATCTTACAGAGAGATAGTATAATCGTGTTCCCTTAGCGTTGACAAAAACGTGTCTTGGCTTGCAAAGACCTTATTAACCCATAATTGCTACCAACCGCAGCTAATAGGCTCCCTTTTATGAAACGATGACCGAGATGCCGCTGAGCGCATTGACTGCGGGATTGAAGGGTTAAATCAACTTTTTTTCTTCCTCTTGTTGTTGTTGTTGTTGTTGTTGTTGTTGTTGTTGTTGTTCTTCTTCTTCTTCTTCTTCTTCTTCTTCTTCTTCTTCTTCTTCTTCTATTTCAAATTATATGCGCTTATGTACATTCCTTACATGAGGCTATAAAGATGGTTTTGTTGTCTTGCCTTGTCTTGTACGGCACTGTTCTTCTTGTGCTTCTCCTCCCTTTTTTACTTTCTTTCATTCTTTCTTTCTTTTCCTTTCTTTCTTTCCTGTCCCGCTGCTGTAACTCGGTGTTAGAGCGTTCGCCTGTGTTACGTTGAAACGCGCAAGTTGGTGCGTGTGAAATGCGCACGGTATTATGTGTGAAGCGCGCGCGATAGATCTGTTCGTTTTATTTTGCAAAGCATGCAGTAATAGAGTGTATTCATCTTTGATTTGATTTTGCGTTGTTATTAGAAGAGGCTTTATATAACGTTGGTGTTTTTAGTTGCTCGATATTATTTGAGAATTTTCTCGAGTCAGTTGTTTACTATCGATCGAAGCGTATGGATTGTTCTAGTGGTAACCATGGAAGCTTCAATCCCAAATAAGGTTGTGTGACGTGAGACAGTGATGATGAAATTAATTCTGATTGGTTGAGGTGTGTCGCGTTGGGGGTATTCTCGCTGTTTCTGGAGTTTAGAGAGACTATGTATACGTGGTGATCGTCCTTAACGCTCATGCAATAGGACGTTAAGCATCGTTTTTCGTTCGTTCGTTTCAAAAGGTTTTTTTTTTTAGAGAGAGCTGACAGTAGAGAGAGTTGTTGTATTAGAGTTGAGAAAGTTGTTAAAAAGTGGAAAGTTCGTAGTTGAGAATTGTAGATTGGAAAAAGCGATTGAACGATTGTATGCAGTTGTTGATGTGTGCTGAATAAAAGAGGAAAACTTCATACGACGACTCCTGACTTGTTGATGATTGAACGGATTGCGTGGATAAACGAATCTGAGTTACACCTATCAGGATTTCAAGCATCGGGGCTGAATCAACTACTGATAGAGAAAAACAACATCGAGTGTAACAGCCTGCCATACTGATGACCCAGGTTCGAATCCAGTGGTGGGCAAAATATAAGTGGACATTGTCCACTGTCCGTCTGAGCTGCATGCTTGCTCTGGTGGCTCAGTTGTGTTTTAGGTACCTGCCCCTCTGGATTGCAATAGTTATCCCGGGCTGCCGTATCGCGCCTGTCTGTCTCTATGAGTCTCTGTCAGTCTGCCTGTCTCTCCACACACACACTTCAATGACTTCAATGCTCAGTCATTCATTTGCAATGTCTTTCTTTTTTTTCTTTTCTGTTCTCATCTATTACATTACATTACATGGTTATTGCTTTATGTCCAGCGGTGTTCTCATATATGAAAACAAACATGTATGTATAGTTTAATTATTTTTTGCTGCTATCAATGATATCACTTATATTGCTTATTTCAAAACTTATCCTGTACAATAACATTCAAGACAATCTTATTCTGACAAGTAATCACATGTGTGAGTTTTGAACTTTCTGCACTGAGTTGAAAAACAAACCCAATTTTTACCAAAAAAATGACCCTAATTTACTGTTGTCTTGCTAATAAAGCAAATAAATCAACATTAAAAAGTGATTTGCACGCGAAAGGCTTGCATTTTCTGAGTTCAGTTCAACAATCGGCGCTTTTTTGGGGGGTATAAATGGCAGCGCTTTTGCTGCTTTTCTAACCATGCCCCCAAGGCGACGATTGACTGATGTGGGTAGAGGCAGAGCTATTGCATGGCTTCAGGAAGGAGTGGGGGTGAGAGAAGTTGGCAGGCGGCTGGGAGTGTCCCACTCCGTTGTCCAAAGGCTGCGGGGGAGCGCTTTAACAGCACTGGAAGCGTCCAAGAACCAAGAAGGTCCGGACGCCCCCGCGTTACCACTGCAAGACAAGACTATTTCATCACCCTGTCAGCTCTGAGAATGAGGTCCGCTACAGCAAACACCATCAGAAGACAGCTTCACGCAGCCAGCAATGTTAACGTCAGCGACCAGACAATTCGCAACCGTCTACACGAGGCAAACCTGCGATCAAGACGACCAGCAGTACGGCCTTTGCTCACCCCAGCTCACCGTGCAGCGCGTTTGGCCTGGGCTCGGTGTCATTTGGTGTGGACTAGGCAACATTGGTCAAGTGTGCTCTTTACAGACGAGTCTCGGTTCTCCTTGTCTTTCAACGACCGTCGAGTGAATGTTTGGAGGCGTCCACGGGAGCGCGTTGCTGATGCGACGGTGCGCGAGCATGACCGCTTTGGTGGTGGATCTGTCATGATGTGGGGTGGCTTCGCATTAAACTTCAGAACACCCCTGCTCCAAATTCATGGCAACTTAAACGGTATTGGCTACAGGGATGACGTTCTACAACCTAGTGTTCTCCCAGCTCTGCGGACCATTGGGGAAGGTGCCATACTTCAGGACGATAATGCCAGACCCCACCAAGCGCATATCGTCAATGACTTCCTGCAGCAACAGCACGTCATAAGGATGGATTGGCCGGCTCGATCACCCGATTTGAACCCCATAGAACATCTGTGGGATGTCTTGGGTCGACAGACACGGGCAAACCTCCCTCCAGGAGCTAACCTTGAAGTTCTGGCCCAAGTTCTCCAGCAAGAGTGGTTGGCCATCCCAGGAAACATCCTCCATAATCTGATACGGTCCATGAGACAACGATGCCAAGACTGCATTGATGCAAACGGTGGCCACACCCGATACTAACTCTATAGATTTTTGGTTTCTAAAGTTTTGATTTTGTAAATGAAGGGTATGTCCAGTTAAATTGAATTTACTCGAATTTTAAGCGACTGATGTCTCAAATCTTTTTTGTTATTGATGCAGAAATGATTGCAAGAAAGAGGGGGAGAGAGAGAGAGATAGACAGACAGACACAGATATATAGAGACAGACAAAAAGCGAGTCAGACAGACTGAGGATAATGCTACCAAGATTAAAAATGTTTCGAAGTAATCAGTGAAACGGGTTGTTGTTGTTGTTTTGTGTTTTTTAAAATTTTCATTGTTTATATATTTTTTTCTTTATTTTCGCGAACCGTTTGAATGTCTTTCTTGTCTTTTGGCTTACTTTCGCATTAAATAAGTACTGCAGATGAGATGGTGTTGGGAACATAGGTGGCACTTCTGTTATATTGTAATGGGTTTTTACTTTATAGCGACAATTATGACGACGATTTATGATGGTGATGCTAATAACGAAGGTGATGATGATGATAATGATGATGATGAAATATGTGATTATGATGATGATGGTAAAAGGATTGTGTAGGATGATGATGATGAAGATGATCGTGATGATTAAGAAGAGGACGAGTTACTATAACTATGATGATGACGATGGCTATGATGACGATGGTGATGATGATGACGACGACAACGATGATGATGATGACGGTGATGATGATAATGACGACGATGATGATGATGAAGGCTGAACAGTCATTTTAGGTACTGATATTGGCGGCTCTCTGTTACGTCATTTCTATAACTTTGTGTGTTTATTTCACTGAGCTAATGTAATCGTTTTATGCTTGGCAATAAAATATTATCTTGCTTTCCTGTTCTTTCAGCCAAAATGTTATCCTAGAAGTGAGGGTTTTCACTTTGCCAATATGAAGAATTCAATTTGCAAAGATTAAAATATATATATATATATATATATATATATATATATATATATATATATATATATATATATATATATAGAGAGAGAGAGAGAGAGAGAGAGAGAGAGAGAGAGAGAGAGAGAGAGAGAGAGAGAGAGAGAGAGAGAGAGAGATTTTTTTTGTGTGTTTAAAATATATAATGCAGTTATCACTCTGCTGCCCTGTAGTTTTCGCCCCTCTTTCGGCTTATCTTGTGCTGTGCACTCTGCGCATTAGTGTCAAGATTAACTCGTCGCTGGAATCGACACGGGACTAGGACCAATCTACAACGCTACAAGAGAAATTCCTAGGAGCTGGAACCTTATACACGCACACAGTCATACACAAACAATCACCATGCGTGCACACAAACACCGTACACCGGCATGGACACATAAATACGCACAAAAGCGCACACAAAAGCGTGTATTCATGGCAAACATGGGTTTTGAAAGAATGTAGGAAATGGAAAGTGCTTTTTTTTTTTTTTTTTAAATTTACGGAAAGGGACGCAAAATTGATCTAAAAATATAAGAGACAGATCTAAATCCGGCTCTGACCTTTTAAAAAAAAAGTTGACATTGTCCGTCCCTATAGGAGACTAAATTGATTGATTGATTGATTGATTGATTGATTGATTGTTGCTTTAGGTCCAGCGGACTCTTCCGAGCCAAATCAGGACCGGACAACCCCCGATCCGCATAAAAGATCTGCCGAAACAACCCCAGTGGGAAATTTGAACGCCCTCCACCGGCCAGTCACTTTACAATAAAGACATCAGTGCTTCAGATTGTTTTCAGACATCATGGGCCCAATGACCCATGGCCATGCAAAATGATGGGTCAATTTAGAAAAAGATGGGTCATTGACAATCGAAGGTATTCCTATCGTATGTTCACCTAGTCCTTCTTGATTTTTTTGACGCGCCAGGCTGGCGCATTCACGTTGACTGTTACGCGCCATTCTGATAAAATATGCGCCAATGGCGCGGGCGCGCCAACAATCTGAAGCACTGAGACATCCCACGCAGGGGACGGCTGAGGCTTTACCCCAACTACTCAAACCCCCGGTTACAAAAACAAAATAGAATACAAACATCATTATAAACTACCAACAAAACACATACATATAAAATGCCTACATTGCTAAATAATACAATCATAGGAAGCCCCAGTGACCACCCGGCAGAAAGCGTCCAACACTCCCAAGCTGATCCAACAGACCTCATACACAAACAAGGAGTCTTGTCCAGGAAGAGTTTTCAAGAAAAAAGGTAGGTCATTGATCTAGCGAAGAAGAAGATAGTATAGCAGAGTGATAGGACAGAGCAGGAATGGGAAAGAGTAAATGAGGAAGACAGCGACAGTGGGAATTTAAAGCACTAAATTTCCATAAAGTGGGGATACTATTTATACTGAAAACCCCCGGCACTCCAACGGGGGTACTGTTGCCGCAGTGAATCTGTCTTGCCTACAAAGGAAAGACAGGTTTTCAACTGGGGCTTTCACTTTTCCCTTTATAGGAGGAGACGAAATAGGTCTACTACTACTTCAAATTGTGTTCCGAAAGCTACTAATATTTTATCTGTCCCGGATAGAGCGCTACAATGTACTTAAAACACTCCCATGCATTACAAGCTCACATCTATGCACTAAAAACGCAAACGAGCACTCCCATGTACTTAAAAAAAGTGGGGTTGTGAAAAAAAGTGTGTGTGTGTGTGTGGGGGGGGGGGGGGGGGGGGGGGGGGGGCGCTATGTTACGTTTTCGACGCGCACGATGGTACGTGTGAGACGCGGACGATAGATCCGATCGTTTTATTTTGCAAAGCATTCAGTAACAGAGTGTATTTACCTTTGATTTGATTTTGCATTGTTGTTAGAAGAAGCTTGTTATAATGTTAATAATTTTCGTTGGTCGATATTATTGGAGAATCTTCTAGGGTTGCTTGTTTACCATCGATCGAAGCATCTAGATAGATCCAATAGAAGCTGAGAGATTCTTTTATGATGAAGAAAGTTGTATGACGTAAGACAGTGATGACGAAGTTTATTTTGATTGGTTGTAATGCGCGTCACGCTGGAACGTTCTAACGTTATCTCGAGTATAGAGAAAAACTATATAATTGATGCACTGTGTAAAAAAAGTGGAGAGAGAAAGTGGAAAAAGCGAATGTATGCAGTTGTTGATGTACGCTGAATAAAGTTGGAAAACTTCATACGATGACTCCTGCCTTGTTGCTGAGTGAACAGGTTGTGTGGATAAACGAATCCAAGTTACACTTATCAGGATTCAAGCATTGGGGCTGAATAAACTACTGATAAAAACCAACAACGAGGGTAACCCGCTAGCTAAAAGCCCCATTTAGTGCATAAAAATGCAAGTTTAGCGCCCCATTTCTCCATGACACGTCCACATACACCCGTACACACACATACACGCACACACACACATGCACACAAGCACGGTAACACCCACACTGACACACACTCACTCACACAAATACTTTATAGATCTGAAGGCTGCTGTAAGTGAAAAAGAGAAACGATTCTATACAAAGTATGTACAGTATGTGTGTTTTGTGTTAGAGGTGAGTGGAATATGTGGTTGTATGTGTGTGTGTGTAGTGTGTTGTGTGTGCGTGCGTGAGATATAGAGAGAGGGGAGGGGGAGAGGGAGTGGGAAAAGGGGAGGTAATTTGACTAGAGAGTAAACATGCTCTTGCACGTGAAGAGATAGGCATACATACTGTGGAGGTAGCGAAGGGGGTGAAGAGTAGATGGGTCGGGAATGTGAAGGATATCAGTGTAGTTGAAAAGGGGTAGGTAAAAAGGACGTTACCTCGGTGTTGAAAGAAACCAAACTGAATTATCCACAGACAAAACAGGAGAGAAAAAGTGTGTTAGTAGGCTGCGCTTTTGTTCCAAATAAATAAGCGCCACATTCTCAGACTCTGGGGGATTCTGCGCGTCTGTCTTGGAATCGACCCGGGTTTGATTCCTTGCACACAAATGGCTTGTAGAGATTACCTCCCCTTTCCCCCCTCCCCCCCCCTCTCCTTCGTCACAGAAATACACGCTGTGTACTTAATTTTTCTAGACCGAGGTGGGGAGTCTGGAGGAGGGTAGGGGGTGGGGAGAGAAAGAGGGAAGGAGAACGAGAGAGAGAGAGAGAGAGAGAGAGAGAGAGAGAGAGAGAGAGAGAGGGAGTTTAGTAGAAGAAGAAGAAGAAGAAAGAAAAGAATACAATTTATGATAATAACGAAGTAAAAGAAAGAGGAAAAAGTGCAGGAGTATTAAAAGAAGATAATGAGGCTACAGTGAATGAGAAACATATGATAATGATGATGATGATCATGATGATGATGGAGAAAAAGAAGAAGAAAAAGAGGAACAAGAAGAAGAACAAGAACTAGAAGAACAAGAACAAAAAGAACAAGAAGAACAAGAACAAGATTTTGGAGGTGTAGGAGCTTGTTCTTTCGAAGAAGAAGAAGAAGAAGAAGAAGAAGAAGAAGAAGAAGAAGAAGAAGAAGAAGAAGAAGAAGAAGAAGAAGAAGGAGTAGAAGAAGACGGAGAAGAAGAAGACGGAGAAGAAGAAGAAGAAGAAGAAGACGGAGAAGAAGAAGAATATGGAGGCGTAGGAGCTTGTTCTTTCGAAGAAGAAGAAGAAGAAGAAGAAGAAGAAGAAGAAGAAGAAGAAGAAGAAGAAGAAGAAGAAGAAGAAGAATTTGGAGGTGTAGGAGCTTGTTCTTTCGAAGAAGAAAAAGAAGACTAAGAAGAAGAAGAATTTGGAGGCTTAGAAACTTTTTATTTCAATTTTTTCACCACTTTTTCCATCTTTCCGTGTAACTTTTCTCAGTTCCCTTATTTCAGTGTGGGATAGTGGAATTAAAAGTAAAATCTGAGCTTGGTTCGGGTGCTATTCAAAGGGTGCGTTTTCGATTACTCGCATTTCAGTGCCAATTACCATGCCTGTCATGTCGACGCTGATCTTCTTTGGGTAGCCTACTTTTGCCCTAATTTATCTCTGTTTTACCTTACACGTATAACGTACATTTTTTTCCCCTCTGGTATTGTGTGTTACATTACAAGTTTAACCTAGGCCTACTTTTTCCCTCTTATATTTTGTTATATTACAAGTGTAAACCACTTTTTACCCTCTGATTTGTGTGTTACATTACACATGCAACCTACTTTTATCCCTCAGATTTTGTTGTAACAGTGTGACCTACTTTTCCCTCTGAATTTGGTGTTACATTACAAATGTAACCACCTTTTTCCTGTGACTTATGTGTTGCATTACAAGTATAACATACTTTTGAACTTGTTTTGTAAACTACTGTTTGCCCTGATATTTCCTTTGAAATTTACTCCTTCGGATGAGAGTATAAACCGAGGTCTAGTCTGTGTCGCATACATTCCATCATAACGGACTTTAAAGAACCTGACGCTCATGTCCTAGACGGGTGAGTGCCGGTGACAAGAACACACCCAGCATGCACCAAGGTCCTTCTCCCCAATCCCTGGCTGCCCAGGATTGTGCTTAGTTGTCCGGGCGTCAGACCATGCGCCCAAAGGCTGCGGGTGGGCGTCTCGGGCGGCTTGAGTTAGATCCTGTATCGGCCAGCGCCTTGAGCAGCTCTTGAGCTGGAAAAAGCGCTATATAAGAACGATTAAATAAAAAATAAAAATAAAATAAATTACAAATAGAGGTCTGCCCATTTTCGAAGTAATCTAAACTTTCACGTGTAATTTTACTGTTGCCGGAATCCTTTGTATAACATTACAACTTTACAAGTGCAAACTTCTGTTTGCCATAAAACCCTGATGTTTTCTACTACTACAAACATTACTACTACTACTATCAATACTACTACTTCTACATTCATTGTATATACATTACAATTGTACCCTCCTTATTTTACTTATGATTTACATGGCTGGATGTCGCCTTGTATGCATGTAGGTCTACACCTGACTTTCAAAATAATCTCACAACTCGTAGGGTTCTCTGTAAGGACGTCATGACTTCCGTTTGGTTTTTTGACAAACATTTGACTCGACTTTTGTCATCGCGAAGATAGAATTGTTGTAAAATTCTGTGACATTGTGATGTTCTTAGATTTTTACAAATCGAATCGAGCTTTCTTTTGCAAGTATAGCCAGCAATGGCCACGTGCCTACAGGATGACCATGCGCCCAATTCGGCGTCTCAGGCCTGTAGCGTAGTCCATCAGTCCTTGTAATGGGGTCAACTCAAAACGACTACGTGTGGATGTGTCCTGATCTATATGCGATGCATGTATAGCTTCTTGGTCATTTAAACTGTGTTCTTCTAGCGGAAGTATATAATGCCACCAAAAACGATAAATAAGTAAATAAATAAATAAAAAAGAAAAAATATTTTTTTTTAAATTGTAAAAGCAACACAAAGTTTCTAGCAACATCTGATGTAGTTTATAAACGTCATAATCACATCGATAACCTGATCGCAGTAGCCTCCTTCTCATTCTCATCATTATCATCCTCGTCCTCATCTTCTTCTTTTTCTTCTCTTCTTCTTCAGCAACCTCAACGAGAGATAAGCAACCCACATTTTGTTCATATAAAACAGTAACACCGAAAACATATACAACCTCTGTACTTCTATTATTATTATTATTATTATTATTATTATTATTATTATTATTATTATTATTATTATTATTATTATTATTATTATTATTATAATTATTGTTGTTGTTGTTGTTATTATTACTGCTACTATTACTACTACTGCTGCTATTACTACTACTACTACTAGGCTTCCTACTACTACTACATCACTCTTTCTTCTTCTTCTTCTTCTTCTTCTTCTTCTTCTTCTTCTTCTTCTTCTTCTTCTTCTTCTTCTTCTTCTTCATTATCATCAAGATCATCATCATCATCATCATCATCATCATCATCATCATCATCATCATCATCATCATCATCATCATCGTCGTCGTCTTCTTCTTCGTCTTCGCCTTCGTGGGGCCGTTAGTATCCAGTGTACCTTGACACCAATGACTGTATGTAGGAATGAGGATACCGCGTTTCCGCTTTGTCGCTGAATGATTATAATGGCTTGGTGCCAGAAGAAACAGGGCAGAGCCAACATTATACTTTCCCACATGCATCCCCACCTTAGACACCCTCGCGAGACCTCGGATTGTCAGGGTGTGTGCCAGTTTCTGGGTGGTGGAAGCGCTGAAATGTACATATAACTCAGTGGGTGGAAGACAATGACTTGTCAGCCTAACCCCCACGTTACATTGATTCACGTTACATTGATTGACATTCCATGTTAATCTACATCAATTTAAGGTTTGGTAGTGCGCGGTTTGTCCCTTGCTAATGACTATGCCTATATGGAAGAAGACTTCATTCATCCCGTCCTTGCGTAGGTCACAGGCAATTGTATCTCTCTGAATAGCGTTCTTCTCATTCTCTCTGCTTATTTTATCCCTCCCTGTTAGCTAAGACAGAGAGTGACGCTATTCACAGAGATACTAGAGGCCTAGGCCTAGTGCTCATTTACTGTACTCCTTAATTATGGTCTCAAAGAAGAGAGATAGAGAGGGGGGGAGGGAAA
Organism: Oncomelania hupensis; assembly: GCA_036898135.1. Taxonomy (NCBI): domain Eukaryota; kingdom Metazoa; phylum Mollusca; class Gastropoda; order Littorinimorpha; family Pomatiopsidae; genus Oncomelania; species Oncomelania hupensis. The sequence continues at coordinate 26,234,790 of CM072516.1, forward strand.
AGGGAGAGGGGAAGAAATACAATAATGTTTATGTGAGGTGAAGGGAATGGCGGATGGAGCAGTTTATGTTCATGTTTATGTGTGTGGCGCTCGCACGCCTGTGCTTTTGCGCATGTGTGCGTGCGTGCCAGTGTGTTTGTGTATGTTTATACATGTGTGTGTGTGTGTGTGTGCGTGTGTGTGTTTGGATAGGGCCAAGGTCTTGTCAGGAACATTTCTTCAAGTAGACATCTTCTTGAAGTTCTTTTTCTCATTACTGTTGATGATAGTAGTAGTAGTAGTAGTAGTAGTAGTAGTAGTAGTAGTAGTAGTAGTAGTAGTAGTAGTAGTAGTAGTAGTAGTAGTAGTAGTAGTAGCAGCAGCAGCAGCAGCAGCAGTAGTAGTAGTAGTTGTGGTGGTTTTAACTAGAGTAACCAATCTTCAACTGAACCAGTCTCGCTGTCAGTGAATTGTGTCCTTTTTCCTGTCCTACCAAACAGCGATTACACGTACCTGTCAACATATTTGCTCACTGACAGGGTTTGTTCCGATACGGCGATAGACATGTTTTCGCCATAATATCTCATTCACGGCCCTTTTAGTCCAGTCCCAGTAATGAAATAAATAGCCAAATAAGCAACTAATTCCTATAAAAATGCTATGCAGTAAAAAATATTCTTTAAGCAATGAGGAAATACCTATAAAAAGTCCCAGTAAAAAAAGGGGGTCTGAAACATGATTTTTGGTGCTTATGTTTTTTCACACTTCAAAACGTCAAAGGGAGATTACTTGAAATAAACATTTAATTCAAAACCATATCATGTTGCATGTCAAATGAAAGCTCTTAACATATACAGTCCGAAAATCTGTTTCAACGCTTTCTGTGTCAGTTTTAGTTCTGACTGTGGATTAAAATTTAATTAACATAGGGGTATAAATGCGAAATTCCGATTATCTTAAAAATCTTGATCTCGATTGTAAAAGTCGACTTCTATTTAATTCACAAGAGAAAAAAGATTAGTTAAAAGGAAGACACACGAAATAAAGAAAAACAGAAAAACCCAGGAAATTGATTAGTTTTCCAGTAGAGTATAGAAGTGGTCTACCTTAGTCGCTCTCAGAATCCGACTCGTCATCCAGCTGAACCACAGAGTTTGTGCAGCTGACTCCACGGCATTCTCCACAAGCTATGGTGCACGTAAGTCCGTGCTTTCTGCATCTGCATCTGCCAGGTGAGCAGTCTTTCTAGCAGCAGCAGCGGATAACATTCAAAATATCCTATGGAGAAGCTGGCTTATTAGTTATGATTGGAAGTAGCCCACCCTCCTGTAACTTCCATTCCCAATCCATTGGTGATAGACCATGGTCTCTGTCTAGACTCAGCTACTCCTGGACTTGGTAGAATGTTCTGTAGGCATGGAATTCAGCTGCTGCTGCTGTTGGGGGAGCACTTTAGCTTGGATTTGTGTATGGCTTGCAGACACTTTTTGCTCATATTTGACAAACCACAGTTTGGTCAAGGTATCAGAACGTTTTTCACTGTACAGGTGAACAAATACCCTCTCACCAGCCGCTGCAGCAGCATCATGACTTGACATCTTATAATTGAATACTCTAGCCTCATCCAGGAGCTCTCCTGAATCAAGCTTCTTGACTGTGACTGATTTTGAGATGTTGAAGGGATGAGATGTCGTGTCGTATCCACAGAATGCATGGGCAAAAAGAATGTTATTACAGACTGTTGTTCCGGTTTGTTTTCGCAGTTGGCCAAGAATATTTCCTTCGTCTCGCAGAGGATCCTGTCAGGATCATAGGCTACATGTCTCCCAACCATGCCTTTGCTTCTTCGAAGATAGGCAACATCTTTGGTACTTGGGCCATCAACATAGCCATCGAAAATGATTGTAGCTAGTGTATGTTTCCTAGCAACAAAGCTGACATACATCTCTGCTAGATCTTTTAGGACGACCCTCTGGGCCATGGAAGGCGATGCAAAAGGGATCCACCATCGAGAATGTATTTCACATTTTCTCTTGGCAAGGATGCAGTTTCATTGACAGCAGACCAGAGAAATCCTGCAATGTTTGTTGGCTTTTCTGGGGAATCCTGTCGCATCAAACAAGGAGGCAGGTACATTGGCCAGTACATAGTAAAACATTTCTTCGAGCCTGTTGGTATCATTCCCAGCGACTTGCACCAACCTTTGAAACAATAACTGCGGATCCACTTGCACCATTTCCTGGCCAATAGTCACTCCAGTTTTTGTCATCATTGTGACTGCTTGATTGCAGCTTCTTGAACGTCACGTCAGCTGGAGATTGACCCGTCATCCCTTGGAGAATGCGCTGACCAATTTCAACAGCTTGGTCAGCATTGACAGATGAGTCAGCTGCTTGGCCAGTAGCAATAGACCTAAGACTCATGTCAGCACAAAACGGATTTTTTGATGAAACATAGTTGATGACTGTCAAATTTCTTTGTGGTCTTTCTCTTGCCTTATTTCAGAAGAATCTTTGTGCTGCTCACTTGTTGTGAACTCTTTTTGCGTCAAGGATTGCATCCATTGGTTTGCTGTTGCACAAGCAGGCATAGAGGGAAGCCAAACAAGCCTTTGTCGTTCGCCCATTCCGCGCCCTTTAGTTAGGCCACCATTTGACGTCAGCGTCCTCATCAATGTTTGCTCAATCACCAGATCACACGACAGACCAGCCCTATAGCGATCACTTCTCCTTTTCACGTGATGGCCTGCCATGAAATCGTGATGGACTTCTGGGTAGGTTTTGTTCAACTCCATCATTTGCTGTAAGTACAGCCTGGCCGACTTGGTGTAGAGGTTGTGCCCTGAAGCAGCAAAATAGGGCAACATTTTGGCAACAGCAGATAGATGGAGCTTGAAGTCTCCAGTTCTCTCAGCCTATATTGCTGTGTGAAGGAGGTGTACCATTTCTTGAATCCATAGCTTGCTCGTTCTACTTGAACATTGTCGTTTGAAATCTTCCAACGTTGCTTTAATGCGTCCTAATACAGGATGTATTGCAGCATCTCTTGTTGTTGTTTTGCCCTGCATCAGTGATTCAAAAAGAGCCTAATCAAAGTCATCTGTTATGTCAAGATCTGCAGGATTATGTAGAAGTGACTCTTCTTCTTGACAATCACCATTTTCCTTCCTAGGATTGTAATCATTGGACAAAGTGTCAGGATGGAGCAACAGCCATGACATGTTGAAGGATGTGCTTACAAATATTGCACTCAATGCTGCTTCGACAAGAAAATGTGCTCTAATTGCCATAGAATAAGCCTTTCCAGCAATGATGTGAACTGCAGAATTTGATGCACAAACTGCCTCTATTGCCTTGTCTTGTCTTGTCAATCGTGTTGATCATTATGGCACTTTTTTTTACCAAGGTGCATGTTGGGTGTGTTCTTGTTACCGGCGCTCACCCGTCTAGGACATGAGCGTCAGGATCTTTAAAGTCCGTTATGATGTAATGTATGCGACACAGACTAGACCTCGGTTTATACCCTCATCCGAAGGAGTAGGAAACGAGAGTAAAGTGTCTTTCCCAGGGACAAAACACAATGCCCGACCTGGGCTCAAACCCGGGACCTTCCGATCCGCAAGCCAACGCTCTAACCATTCGGCCACCATGCCTCCTGCAAGCCTGCATCATTACATTACATTACATTATTATTGCTTTAGGTCCAGCGGACTCTTCCGAGCCAAATCAGGACCGGACAACCCCCGATCCGCATAAAAGATCTGCTGAAACAACCCTAGTGGTAAAACTGAAAGCTCTCCACCAGCCAGTCACTTTACAATAAAGACATCCCACGCAGGGGACGGCTGAGGCTTCACCCGAACTTATCGAACCCCCGTTTACAAAAACAAAATAGAATACAAACATCATTATAAATTATCAACAAAACATACATATAAAATGCCTACATTGCTATTTATACTGAAACCCCCGGCACCCCAACGGGGGTTAGCCTGCATCAGACATAAGATGACTAATTCTATATGCATTTATCAACCACAGGCTCTGAAGTCTTTTCTTTCCCCTCCTACATACGTACGTGGTATATTATGTATAGTATGTAATTGAGGCCTACGAGAGACGAGACTTCCAAGCCTGTGTATCAACAATGCCATTGACCTTGTCACCTACGCACATTTCATCACTTGGCTGTAGATTCCTGACGTCATGCGGAACAATATCTGGGCGGTAAAAATGGGGGTTCCCCAATGCATTCGCATCAAAAAATAGTTCGCTTTAAAAAGTTAAAATAAACATATTCATACCCCTTCGATTCCGTGGGACTTTTCTTCAGTTGTAAACACAACTGTAAAGAGTAAATTAGAATATATATCATTTTTATAGGATTTACTTACTTTCAAAAAGCCTGTTGGATTGGACTATTTCGCTTCATCACAAATTTTTCAAATATTACATGTGCGTGCGTGTGTGTGTTTGTTTGTTTATTTCATTTAACGTCTATTCACCGAAGTGATTTTAGACAAGAAAATAAAAGGAAGGTGGGGGGGGGGGGGGAAAGGATATGCACTACATGGATGTGGGAAAGGAAATAACATTTAAACAAAATGGTACAATAACATAACATGAAATAAAATTAAATAAAATTTAAGTATTCAAACAATATTTTAAAACTCTTTAAAACAAATAAAAAATTACTATGGAACATGTCAAACTTGTGAAATGTTCATGTACAGAAAAGTCAATTTTGTGAGATTGTCATATACGAATCAGAATAAACTTGCAAGTTTTATAACAAATTACCTACAGGACTATAAATTATAGATTTAGCGATGGTAATCCAATATTTACTATTTTTATTTTGAACATTATGAATGTTCTGTGGAATATATTGTGTTATTACCCTGCAATCATGAATGATATGATTTATAGTTAAATTTTCATTGCAAATGCAAACAATATCCTTGCAATACTTTGTCCTCCAAGAATTTAAAGCAAGACGATGTGCTAAAGAGGTTATTGCTCGAGGATACTGGGAATTATCACTATATATTATTTTTAAAGGAAATTTATTTTTTATTTTCTTTTCGATTATACTATACATTTCTTTTGTTCATAAGGGGATGTCAATATGGCTAACGTTGTGTTGATTGTTCGCCCCTTCTTTTGCTTTCCTGTCTGCCCAATCATTATTATTTAAACCACAATGAGATGGTATCCAACAAAAATGAACATTTGTGCCATTAATAATTAAGCAATGTATAAGATATTTTATTTCATATATAATATCACCTCTGTTTTTATAAATATTAGAGTCCAGACTATGAAGAACAGATTTGGAGTCTACACATAATAAAATATAAAAAAATGTCTTTTGTTGACTTAAGATTGTATTTAATGCCATAAGAATTGCGGTAAGTTCTGCAGTATAAATTGAACGATCTTTACCTAAATACAAAGATTCACTAATTTTTAAAGCAGGTATAACATAACCAGCCCCAGTTTGGCCTGTATCTAAAACAGAACCATCAGTATAAATTTGCAAATAAGAATAATATTTTTTATCTATATGTTCATAAGCTTCTGTTGCTAACAAAAATCCATTTTCTTTTTTCCGTATAGCAGTATATTCATAATCAAAGTTTGCTCGCTTAAATTCCCATATTGGTATAGGCATTTGTGGTATTTTTTATAGATTGAATTAGGAAATAAATTTGATCCCTGTAAAGTATAAGTTGCTATTGTTTGTAAATAACTGATACCCTGTGCTCTTTTTGGATAATCTATATCAGATCTTACTTCTAGTTCCGTATCAGTGAAATTTTCTACAGCAGAGGCTCTAACTATATATTTAGCGCATGATAATTTTCTCCACTCATTTAATGGTAATACTCCAGCTGCTTTATAAGCGTCGTCAGTTTTTGTGTGTACTGGAATACCCATAACAATTTTAATTGCTTTGCTGTCCATACTCTGGAGTTGTTTCAGTAAATATTTTGGTGCCGAAAAATATACCTCTTGTCCATACGTTAATTTAGATCTGACAAGCATGCACACAAGATGAATGAGAGTTTTAGTATCACGTCCCCATTTTTGGAAGCTTATAATCTTTATTAAATTTAAACTTTTAACGGCCTTTTCCAACAAATAATGTATATGTTTTTTCCAACTTAATTTAGATGTAAAATATACCCCGAGAAATTTTATTTCCTGTACATATTTCAATTGTTTGATACCAATATAAAATTTTGGCAAACATTTGGGGTTAATCCCATTATTAAACAAGATCATGTTTGTTTTTTCTTCTGATAATTCCAATCCATTATCCTTCATGTAAATATCAATATTGTTCAGTTCATTTTGATATATCTTTTGAATATGTTTTATTTCATATATAGAAGTTTTTCTTTTTAAAGATACATTTACCCATATTGCAATATCGTCAGCATATTGAACTAGATTAATTTTATTACTTACAAATTGAGGTAAGTCATGTAACAAAATAGTGAATAAAAGAGGTGAAATTATAGAGCCTTGTGGTATACCCATGTTAATATTATATGTAGAAGAATAAGAGTGACCTACTTTGGCCATTATTTTTCTTCCATGCAAAAACCCTTTAATATATTGAAAAATATTTCCAGAAAGCCCTATATTTTTTAATTTGTATAAAAGTCGAGCATGCCAAACTCGATCATAAGCTTTTTTTACGTCAAAAAATGTAGCTAATATATTTTTCCTTCTAGCGAATTGTTTCTTAATGTGTGTTGTTAATTTCACTAAATGGTCTACTGCTGATCTGCCTTTTTTAAAACCAGCCTGCTTGTCTTTATTTATTTATTTTTTAAAACCAGCCTGGGTGTGTGTGTGTGTGTGTGTGTGTGTGAGTGTGTGTGTGTGTGTGTGTTTGTGTGTGTGTGTGTGTGTGTATGCGCGTCTGTACAAGGGCATTGTTCAAGTTGGGCGGATCCTCGATAGTGCAGCGGTAGATAATACACAGCCATTTGTAATATAGATACATTATACTGCTACGCTGTGCTATCGAGGATCCACTTTATTATTATTATTATTATTATTATTATTATTATTATTATTATTATTATTATTATTATTATTATTATTATTATTATTATCGAGGCTCCATTCTACTTGGTTAAAAATACCCCCGTGCTTCCATCGAACATTCTGCTATGCGTGGGTGTCCGCGAACGTGGACTTCTGCAACAGTAGAGAAAAAAATGCTATGAAATGAATTAAGTGGCACTGAGGTTTTTGCCTTAGCACGTTCGTCGCGTACCTAGTATTTTGTGTGAAACGCTATTCAATTCGAGCGAAAGTATAAACCGAGGTCTAAATCTGTGCACGCATGCATTTTATCGCACGGACCTTAAAGATCCTGACGCTCAGGTCCTAGGGCCAGTTACATAAACATCTCCATCCCCGCTTCTACGCTAGCATGAGGTACCATTGCCCCTCGGATGTTCCGAATTGCTCAGTTGTCTGGGGCGGTCGACGATGCCTAATCAAGCAGCAGCTTGACGCTTTGGGCGGTTTGGGGGTAGATCCTGTTTCCGCCATGGTTTGGGGCAGGTCTTAGAGCTGGCAAAGCGCTATTTAAGACCACTTCCATACAACATTCTGAAAGGACAATTTCAATATAATATTCCTGATCGAGGCTTGTGGCATTTCTTACAGGTTTATATGAATGACTCTGTGGGTGGTGTTCCGTTTCCTCACTCTCCATTGCCATACTCTGTCGCCCTACAACATGTTATTGGGTCCCTATCGTTCCATCAGTAGACCTACACGTGCAAGCGCGATTCAGTCAAATAAAAACACACAGCCTGTGTGGCTCAAAGGTTCTTGGCGTTATACGGTAAACAGACTTGCCGCAAGTGTGCGCCTCGACTTGAATGATATGAATCTTTTCTCGTCTTTGATCAGCGCCTGCAGCATGTCTTTGAGGTGGCGTGAGCTCTACAATTTGTTATTTTATTTTAACTTATCATCAAAAGAATCACTTAGCTGTTATGTCAGTTCAGGGAACAGTTGGTTTATTCTTTATCGTTTTCAACAACTGACCTATATAGGATTACAGTTTGCAGCTTCGGGAAGTTTGTTTTGCGAGACTGTGAAAATAAGCGAGCTCGCAAATTGAGCTCGTAAAAAGCGATTCCAGGAAGTATCGAATGCGGTAAATAAGATGGCAACCATTCAAATGTACTTCCAGAGGCACACCCACAGAGCTGAACAGATTTTTTCCCCAAAAGATGCTACGTTTTATTGTTCTGTTCTGTGTCGATTTATTTATTTTATCATTCTGATATAGCGCGTTTCCAGCTCAAGAGCTGCTCATGGCGCTGGTTTTTCGATAAATTGAAAACATGAATTAAGCTTACATAAAAGGTTGAACAGTAGTTAAAGTATCCGGTTAGTAAAATGAATCAATATTGGCCAAGTCATTTTAAAGATACGGTAATACTAGTGTACAACATCAGCCCTAAAATTATTGAAGTCATCAAAAGCCTGTATGACAAAGCTACCAGTGCAGTCCTCCACAACAGCGCCATCGGAAACTGGTTCAGAACAACAATCGGTGTGCGTCAAGGATGCCTGCTCTCTCCAAAACTCTTCAACATCTTCCTAGAGCGCATCATGTCAGATGCCCTTGGAGATCACGAAGGCACAGTCAGTATAGGGGAAGAGCAATCTCCATCCCTCCGTTTTGCGAATGACATTGATGGGATTGGCTGGAGAAGAACAAGAACTTGAACAGCTGGTACAGAGGCTTGACACCACCTCCAGAGCCTATGGAATATAAATAAGTGCAGAGAAGACCAAAATGATTACCAACAACACCAGTGGCATCAACACGTGCATCAAAGTCCAAGGGTAATCCCAGTGCATAGCTTCAAATATTTAGGAGCAATTGTATCAAACAATGGGTCCCGACAGGAAGTCCTCTCCAGGATCGCCAAACAACTGCTGCCCTGGAGAGGTTGATGCCAATTTGGAAGGACCGGACCATCAGCCTACATTCCAAGGTAAGACTGCTGCGCTCCCTTGTCATCTCCATCTTCCTATACGCTTGCGAAACATGGACCCTCACAGCAGATCTATAACGAAGAATACAAAGCATGGAGATGAGGTGCTACAGAAGACTTTGGGGCATTTCCTAAACCCAGCACATCACCAATGACGAAGTCCGACAGACCATCACACAAGCCATTGGACAACACGATGACCTGCTCACAGTGGTCAAAAAACGGAAACTCCGACGGTATGGCCACGTCACCATATCATCAGGTCTTGCAAAGACCATCCTGCAAGGCACAGTGCAAGGAGGTAGAAGAAGAGGGAGACCGAAAAAGAGGTGGGAGGACAACATTCGAGAATGGACTGGTTTGACACTGAGCGAAACCATCAGGGTTGCTGATGACAGGGAAAGATTGAGTACGCTGGTTAAACGATCATCTATGGTGCCCCTACGACCTCCGAGTTACGAGATAGGATAGGATATTACTATTATAAAATAGATCCAGATCAGAGCCGTAAATTTTCCCAGGACTATACTCACTTCTACTCGTGTACGCCCATCCGAAACTAAGTCGACATCTTGACCCGTTCAACAGACATTCCTCCAGGCAAAACGCTGATTCTTCTTCCTCGTGAACAAAATGTCTTTGACCTCACGGCTGTCCAGCCATAACATCAGATTAGATAGCAAAGTCAAATTCTGTCGTCTTTAGAAAGCTATCGAACCTCAAGGTCGACCGCTGCGTTCCGCTTCGGAGGACAGATCTTCGCCGACTCTCCCTAAGACACTTCAAAAATACAGAATTCACTTAACCAGTACATGGGTCATGGGGACGACCGTAGGCCGTTTCTCCCCAACCTTACATCAGAAGGATAGCAAGGATTCACTGGGCAATCCAACTGGATATACATACACTGATACAGCTTCTGAATCTCCGCCAAACTCTAATCACCTATCCTTTTCCTATCCTAACCCGTAACTCGAAAGTCGTTGCGGCACCACAGGTGATCGTGTAACCACCGTCCTCCATCTTTCTCTGTCCTCAGCAACCCTAATTCTTTTCTTGCTCTGATTCCCCCCAGGCTTTCACTGACTACACAGACTCTTTCTATTTTGTGGGTGTGTGTTTTTAATCTGTTGCGTCATCAAAATTATGACGTAATAATATTACATTTCAAGTTCTCTACCTATCACAAAGGCGCATGAATTAACAATTATTTGTTTATTCATTTTCATTTAGAAACAAAGAAAGAAACGGACTAAATATGACGAAATAAAATATTTACGTGAAGTTGAGTCGTGACACCAACCTTCTGACAAAACGAATTCTCCAAAACGAATTGTGAAGGTTTTTTTTTTCATATACTAGATTGGCCAGGAGTTGATTTAGGCCTACCTGTATATAAAAAAAATCTTCACAATTCGTTTTGGAGAAATAGAATAAGGAATTGACCCCAGTGACCTTGATCTTTGAAGCAGTAGTATACGATGGCGCTAGAGGTTGGCTACTAACCCAGATCACGTTTCTATGAAGTTTAATCAAAATCTATTCAGTGCGTCTTGAGGTATGGCGTGCAACAGAACGCAGGACAGACCGACCGGCGGAAAGACCGACGTATAGTTTATTCTGATTCCAGACATGTTCAAAGTATTTATAGATAAGTTTGGACATACAATACATCTGGGGGAAAAAATCCCAGTGCATGTAAGACATCTTGTTAGACCGTTTGTTTTGCGAGACGTAAATATTTCTCTGCGCTTCTCGCCGTCTGTCTGTCAGTGATAAGAAATCTTTGGGCGCATACCTCACACGCATTGTCATGTAATGTAACCATCTTCTTTATGGGCTTACAACTGTAAGTTGGGCCCACAGAGGTATATTTGTTCTGGAGATTCAGCTCAGATTCTCGGTTCTCGAAATACAACTAGACACCGTACTCAAAATAACAAAAGTGACTGATAACACAGAACTTGATAGGCCTAAGTGAAGCATGGTTGCACATGCTAGAAATGTCTCGTTAGTACTTGGAGGGGTGATCGTACTTGGGGTCATGAGCAATCTTGCCACTGTAGATTGTTCTAACCTATAAAGGGAAAAGTGAAAGCCCCAGTTGAAAACCTGTCTTTCCTTTATAGGCATGACCGATTCACTGCGGCAACAGTACCCCCGGGGGTTTCAGTATAAATAGTATCCCCACTTTCTGGAAATTTAGTGCTTTAAATTCCCACTGTCGCTGTCTTCCTCATTTGCTCTTTCCCATTCCTGCTCTGTCCTATCACTCTGCTATACTATCTTCTTCTTCGCTTGGCGGCAGGGATAGCTCAGTCGTCAGAGCGCTCGACTTGTGTCCGCGCGTCTCGGGCGACGTGGGTTCGAATCCTGACTTCAGCAAACTATTTTGTGATTGCTGGATAGTAGTGGCCAGCGCTTTGAGAAGCTCTCTAGCTTATAAGTGCGCTATATAAGAGTAATCTCTTTCTTTTTTTTTTTTTTAGATCAATGACCTACCTTTTTTCTTGAAAACTCTTCCTGGACAAGACTCCTTGTTTGTGTATGGGGTCTGTTGGATCAGCTTGGGAGTATTGGACGCTTTCTGCCGGGTGGTCACTAGGGCTTCATATGATGTTATTATTTAGCAATATAGGCATTTTATATGTATGTGTTTTGTTGATAATTTATAATGATGTTTGTATTCTATTTTGTTTTTGTAACCGGGGGTTCGATTAGTTGGGGTAAAGCCTCAGCCGTCCCCTGCGTGGGATGTCTTTATTGTAAAGTGACTGGCCGGTGGAGGGCATTCAGTTTTCCCACTAGGGTTGTTTCAGCAGATCTTTTATGCGGATCGGGGGTTGTCCGGTCCTGATTTGGCTCGGAAGAGTCCGCTGGACCTAAAGCAACAATCAATCAATCAATCAATCATGGAAAGCAACCACCAAACGACAACATGATTGAAACAAGCGCACAACTCCCCCACCTCCCTTTCCTTCCCTTCCCTCCCCACCCAATCCTCCATATCTTCCCCTCTGTCCATCCAGCTGTAAATGGATACCTGGCTCTATTTAGACCCGGGGAAAGAAGGTCAGTTAGAGGACATTGGCACCGCTCTCAATAGACTGGACCAGAGAAAAGGGAGATCACAAACCTCTCTCTCTCCCTCTCTCTCTCTTTCTCTCTCTCTCCCCCCCCCCTCTCTCTCTCTCTCTCTCTCTCTTTCTCACTCTCAAAGGGCCGAAAAGATTACGCTTTTGAAGTGAAACAACGTGTACACAGGGTCACTAGCACGCTGAAAGTTGCTATCGAGGATCCACTTTCAGCGTGCACTGTCCTTGCGGCCGAAGCTGATAACGCCCCCCTGTTGCAGGTCTTTGGGCATGAAGGTCTGTACTGGTTCCTTGTTGTCATTGAACTGTTGAGGGATGAGTGGTTGGAGGCTGCTTGCAGAGAGTTATAAAGTCTGTTGAGAGGAGAGAAGAGGGAGAAGCGAGTTGATCGAGAACAAGAAGAGCAAAATAAGGGCGGGGGTATGGAGGTTGGGGTTGGACGAGGTGCTTGATTCGCTGACATGACAATTTAAATTGCAGTTATTGTGTGTGCGTGCGTGTGTGTCTTCGTGTGTGTGTGTGTGTGTGTGCGTGTGTGTGTGTGTGTGTGTGTGTGTTACGTTTGAGACGCGGACGATAGATCCGATCATTTTGTTTTGCAAAGCATACAATAATAGAGTGTATTTACTTTTGATTTGATTTTGCGTTGTTGCTAGAAGAAGCTTTGTATAATGTTTATAATTTTCGTCGGTTGATATTGTGGAGAATTTTCTAGAATTACTTGTTTACTATCGACCGAAGCATCTAGATAAATCTAGTAATAGCTAAATGATTCTTCTATCCTAAAGAAGGTTATATGACGTAAAACAGTGCATAGTTCCGGTGACTTGTTTTATTTTGATTGGGTGTTATTGCGTCATGCTGGAATGTTGGAACTTTTTCTCGATTGCAGAGAGACTATATAAGTAACGTGCTGTCTGAAATAATATCGTCCCCTATACGCTTATGTGTCCGGGGACGTTAATATATATTCAACTTCAACTTCAAGTCCACTCTTCCCTAAGTACAAATCGTCCCCTATACGCTTCTTGTGTCCGGGGACGTTAATTTTACTTTAAAAAAAAAAAAGTCCCCTATATGCCTTGTGTGTCCGGGGACGTTAATCTAATTGCATGCCTGCCTGCCTGCCTTGAGAGAGTACGAGTGATTGTGAGAGATTTGTGATGATTTTTGATGATGATCTTTGAAGTGATTTTCGGAAAGTGATCTTGTATGCAGTTGTTGATGTTCGCTGAATAAAATTCGAAAACTGTTTACGACGACTCCTGCCTTGTTGCTGAGTGAACAGGCTACGTGGATAAACGAATCTAAGTTACACTTATCAAGAATCAAGCATCGGGGATGAATCAACCATTGATAAGTAACCAACCGCCTGTAACAGTGTGTATGTATTGCTTCTTTCGGATCGACTTTTGTGTTTTAGCCGTTGATCCGAGCGAATGCGTGTGAAGAGCGCGTTGATCAAACATTTTATCTGATTTTGCGGCATGTAAAATAAATTATTATTATTATTATTATTATTATTATTATTATTATTATTATTATTATTATTATTACAAGTAGTAGTAGTAGTAGTAGTAGTAGTAGTAGTAGTAGTAGTAGTAGTAGTAGTAGTACTGCTACTACTGTCGGTCAGTTGTAGTGGAAGAAGAAGAAGAAGAAGAAGAGAAGAAGAAGAAGAAGAAGAAGAAGAAGAAGAAGAAGAAGAAGAAGACATTAAGGAACGATCCCCTTCCATCCCCTCCATTCCCTCTCCAATCCCATCCCACCACCCACTGCTTTTCCCCGCATCCCACCATCTTTATAACAGAGAATGCGTAATACAATCTGATAATGATAGTGCATAATAATACCATCCTCACCTTATCAGTGGTTCATAGCACACTACGACAGAAGGTATACCTTATAGCTAGCTAGCTCTCGCGTTTAAAATGTAACGAACGAAAATTGATTGCTAGTCCCTGCGAGAAAAATCGATTACACCACTTCCGTTAATGTCTGCTCGGATTTGGGTGAAAAGGCGTGCTGAAGCCATTTCCGGTGTCTTGACTTCCGGTTGAAATTGACGCAGCACGCAGTCTGGCTACTAAGGTTTCGCGGAGAACGGCATCGACTGGAATGACGGACAGTACGTGACGATTTACACATAGTCTGTAATGTTTTCATGCACTATCCGACTCTCATTAACCAATCGGTGACCTGGTTTTCTAAAATCGACCAGGAAGTCGCGGGCAACAAGTACCAGCAGCCATAGAGAGGATTGAAGTTGTCGAAATATGAACGTTCTCTATTTGGCGTTATTTGATTCTCCAATGCCTGTAACCTAGCTTATATAGTAGAAGGGTGTACATGCCTAACATTTAATGTTAAATGCATCACATGTGTTTTATGTATTTTGCAGACTTTTATCTTTTTGGTAAGCCTATTATGTTGCCACTGCAATGGAAATTATCTTTTCAGATAATACAGTGTTCGTATTAATATTTATTGGTATATTGACAAATGTTTAGTCTAAAAAATAGAACTATGATAGAAGTAGTAAACGCGTGAACAAATGTTTTTTTCTCAAAACACCTGTTTCATTTAGGCTATATATTTTGAGTACAGAAAATAGTCATATGTATATAAATGTAAACTGTACTGTGTCAAGTTTTGGAAAATGTAGTATATATCAAAAGTGAGAATTCTATAGTTATGGCCGATTTGATAAATCAAGTCATGCTCTTACAGAGCAAATAATATGAATTACCGGGAATGTGTGATGGAGCGTTGACTTTTTCGTTCGTGCGGGATAAAACGAAACCTCTCTAACTCGGTTAAGGTGACGACGTGCAAAGGCCGATTTCAAATCACACTTTCAACTCTCTCTCTCTCCTCTCTCTCCTCTCTCTCTCTCTCTCTCTCTCTCTCTCTCACTCTCACTCTCTCTCTCTCTCTCTCCATCTCCCTCTCTCTCTCTCTCTCTCTCTCTCGACTGTCTGTCTTTCTCTCTGTCTAACAGACTCCCTCTCTAGCTCTTTCTCGCTCCCTCCACGCTTCTGTCTGTCTATCTGTGTGTTTATTTGTCTATCTGTCTGTTTCTCTCACTTTGCCTCATTTTTTTCTTTCTCTCTCTCTCCCTCTGTCTGTCTCCCTCCATTTTCCCCTCCCTCTACGCCTCTCTCTCTCTCTCTCCGTCTCTCTCCCTTTTCTCTGTATGTCCCTATCCCTTTATATCAATGTCACAGTTCTGTCTGTGACACGGCCTGTTAAATCAATATCATACCATTATAGTGCGGGCTGCTCGATGCCACTCAGATTAGTCTCGTTGTGGCATGCCTTCATATTAAACTTCCTACATTAATGTAATAATATTATGTTTCCTTTTCTTTTTGTGCCATGTTGCAGTTGCCAGAGTCTCCTAAGCCTTGGAGAGGGGTACTGAAAACTAAACAAGTGCCCAAAGCATGCCCACAGACCAATTGGGAACTGCACTATGTCATAATGCACGTGCCGACTTTCAAAAACTCGGATATGGACGAAGACTGCCTCTATCTGAACATCTACGTCCCAATTACGGTGTGTACCGCTAAAGACTATTTTCAGTGAAATAACTATACGATGATGATGATGATGATGATGATGATGATGATGATGATGATGATGATGATGATGATGATGATGATGATGATAATAATAATAATAATAATAATAATAATAATAATAATAATAATAATTATTATTATTATTATTATTATTATTATTATTATTATCATGATGATCATGATGATCATGATCAAGATGATTATGATGATCATTAAAATGACAATGATGATGATGAGGAGGATGGTGATGGTGCTGTTATTATGAGTCGCTGAAACATAATTGCGCCTTTCCTACAGTTCAGTTCAGTTCAGTGAGTAGATTACCGTCCCCGGACACAGATGCGTATAGGGGACTTAGACCTTTCCTACACTTCTGTCAGACATTATTTAGCTAAAAGGTCTTAAAAACTAAGAACATTTTATTACGCAAATTGGTGAGAGCAAATGGTGTTTGCATGTGGAATTTTGTGAGCGCGCGCATGTGTTTGTGAGAGAGAGAGAGAGAGAGAGAGAGAGAGAGAGAGAGAGAGAGAGAGAGAGAGTGCGCGTGTCCTGTACATTATCATCTCTTTGATTTCAGTCTGCGTTTGAAAATAAAAACCAAATATATAATTGCGGTTTAAGTTGCTTTGTTTGTAGGTATTTGTGATTTCAGCAAACTATTTTGTGATTGTTGGATATTACGGGCCAGCGCATTGAGAAGCTCTCTGAGCTTGTAAGTGCGCTATATAAAAGAAATCTATTTCTTTTAATATCTATCTATCTGTCTATCTGCCTATCTATCTATCTATCTATCTATCTATCTATCTATCTATCTATCTATCTATCTATCTATCTATCTGTCTGTCTGTCTGTCTGTCTGTCTGTCTGTCTGTCTGTCTGTCTGTCTGTCTGTCTGTCTATCTATCTATCTATCTATCTATCTATCTATCTATCTATCTATCTATCTATCTATCTATCTATCTATCTATCTATCTATCTATCTATCTATCTATCTATCTATCTATCTATCTATCTATCTATCTATCTATCTATCTATCTATCTTTGTCTTTCTTTTTATCTGTCTATCTATCTAGCAAAGAAGAACTGGATAGAAGATCAATGCCAGGAAATAGAGAACAGTCTGAACAAGTACAACAGCAAGAAGGCTTACCAGGCTGTGAAGCGGCTGACAAGTGTTAAACAGCCCAAGGTCTCCACGATCCAAAGCAAGTCTGGCATATGCCTTACAGAAGAACAAGAAGTCTTGGACAGATGGACAGAGTACTGCTCTGACCTTTATAGTCCGTTAGGTAGGAAGTGAAACACTTACCCCCCCTAGGGAATTTTGTAGACTATGTTTTTCTGTTAGCCTATCATACCTTCTTTGGATTTCTGCTTGTTTGGTTTTTGTACACGGGTGGGTTTGGGTACCCGACGGCCCAGAAGGGCCCATTTTTCCTTCTTTGGGCCCTATATTGGCTATTGGGCGGTATGGTTCTTTGGAGAGCTATTGTGTTAATGTTTATCAACATATTTCTAATCAGTTTACAGGTTTTGGAAGATAATTGATTGTTGTTTGTGTTAGTATGTGTTTTGTGATAATATCATGTTCATTAAGAGCATGGCTGGGGTACAAATTAAAGATTTTTACGAAGTCGATTTTCCCTCTGTGAATCATACCTTTCTGCTTCCTAAAGCCCAAAAGCTTATGTTTGCAAGTTGTAAACAACTTTCTTTGTTATTGTGGTTGTAGTTCTTAACTCCTTTGTGGCGCACATACAAGTGTGGAAGTACTGAATGAACTATCCTGTTGTTTTTATGACGTCATTTGACTGCATTGGCTTCTTCATCAAGGCACCCACTGTGTCTGGTCTGGAACTGACGCAGCAGGAGACGTTCGAGTGCTTCGAGAACAATCCTGTGAACTCTAAGAGCCCGATTATAATGCTTCCCAGTGAGCACTTGCTCGATTGAACCGCTGGCACAAATGCCAGACTCGATCAGGATCTCTTCGAATCCACTGCCCCTCACACTCTTTCCAATAGCACCCATGTATGCACAGGTAAGGTGGAACACGCCAATCCTGATGATGATGTTGCCAAACTCAGCTGGGTTTTGTCAAGCTACAGCGTAGGCCTTTTTGGCTGCAGCGAGATCAAAGGTGATGATAGTAAATGTCTGTCCCACTTCTTTGGACACCTGCATGCTGAGTCGCAAGATGTGCTGGATAGTGTCATTGTCAGTAATAGGGGCAAACACAGGAGGCATGTACTCTACTGTTGACTGTTCATCATTGTCAGTATTTCCACCTGTTCGGGACACCCAGCCTGCCCAAGATGGGACTGTCTGCTCTTTTTCAACCGCTAGAGCCCTACAGCAAATCCAAAGCGAATCCGATGATCTGGCAGCATCGACCACAGTCGGAGAAGGTTCAGATGTTGTGACGACTAGGTTAGGCTCTGCATGGCTTTTGACGAAACAGGAACATGCTCCACATGTTGGCTTTTCACTGCCCTCTCTCCTGTTCTCTGGCCTGTCGAAGAACACTGAACAGGAGGTTCATCTTCCTGTGATGTAGCCTCATGGATTATTATTCCATGGGCAGTGTGCGTGCTCCCTTCCCCAGAAGGTGTTTCTTCGCGCAGGTCGAAGTTATCAAAGCATAGATGTGTTACGATATTTCTTTCTGGGTGGATGATTGCTGGCAGTATGGAACGTCTCTCTTCAATGTTCCTGCACATCGCAGTTTCGAGTTGCAGGATGGTATCATAGCATGCGCAGTTACCCCAGCGATTGACCAGGGTTATGATGTCTGCCTTCCCAGTCAGATGCCTCAGCGTCATACATAGAACCAGGTGTTTTGGCATCAGCCACTTTCCTTTGAAGCAGCGACGGAAATGTCCTGCGCAATGGATTTGACCAGTCGTGCTTTCCGTGCTGATGCATCTTTCAGCTTCTTTCCAGTGAGAACATATCCAATGAACTCCTGCAGAATCTGAGGTGGAGTGATGGTGTCACTGAGCAGGAAATTTGCTGATGGAGGCCATGGCATTGGAGCAGACTCACGCATGGCAGTCTGAACCAGGCGTCGCATTATCATTACAGCCTCCTCTAGGCGTCTTGTCTCCGAAGCTGCTGCTTCAAATGCAGATTCTACTGCCTTGCCAGTTTTGATTCCTGATGCATACACCAGCTCACTCCTGCCGTTTGGCTGCCAAAAGTTAAGCTTTTGTCCAAAGTGCTTTTCTAGCTTTGCTTTGAGTTTCTGGACTTTATCATTCTTGTTGTAGAATTCTGGATGGTTTTCTAGCATGAACTGTTGGTACTTCTCAGCCAGCATTGTTGTGCGTTCCACATTGCATTGTTCAATTATGTGCAGTGGCACATACTGTATAATGTACTGAAATGCAGAACATACTGTATAATGTACTGAAATGCAGAATCATGGGCTCTTCCACAGCGTCTTTGTCAGTGCACTCTTTTTGGTTTCGTTCCCAAGCACGGGTGTAAGCCGTCTACAAGAATTGTGGTAATGCGCTTCTCTCGCCACAAGGTCGAAGTCCTGTATCTTGCAGAACAGTTTGCCTTGCCTCTGTTGTCCTGATTTCTTGACTGCATCTTCTGCAGACTTTGTCTGACATTTGACAAGGTTCTCTTGTCTTCGCTGATACTTTTTTCGTCCTTTTCCACAAAAAAGACATTCATCACAAGGAAGTAAGATTCTTGAACTTGTTTGTGGTTTGCGACGTTTCCTTGGCGAGTTTGGGTCATTATCATCATCCTCAGGCTGCTTTCGCTTTGCTATCCAAGAATTGTTAGTGAACTTTTGGTAACACGATCTGTGGTAACCATCCAAGAAGGGAGAATACACACCAGGCACGTGAGCAAATGTCACTTAGTGATAGTCTGTACTTTTCATCACTTAGTGTCTGCCGTTGTTCAACTCCCAGTCGTATTGTCTGAAAACTAGTTTCTGACAAAGGTGTTACTTTCTCACGATTATCCTGGCAACAATGAACGACACATATAGGTCCTCCTAATGTCCTTTTCTTACTGACTTTGGCATTGATTTGTGCTGACTTCAAATTTAAGGGCTTTTCGTCGGATTGCCTCTTTGACATTGCAAACTTCTTGCCCACTCTTCAGATTTCTACTTCTTTACACGACACCTGCAAAAAATGAAATAATGGATTTTACATGTGATTGTATTTTCTTTAAAATGAAAAACCAAGAAAATTGCCACAAGTGAGCAGAAGTGCCAAAACATGACACTTACAGAGTATGTGAACAGCTGCTTTTAGGGGTACCCTTGCATCTGTAAATGCTACAGCCACAATTTGGGGCTATCAAAAACTAGACAGCCTGAAATCAGTTGCTTGATAACAAAGGCATTAGACTGTATTTGCCTTGTTTGGTCCACAAGGAGAAGTGTTCAGTTGTTTAAGATAGAGACCGCACAGAAGGGTAATTCTCGGAGGGTATTCTTACCCAAATCAGGGCACCAGGTCCACAGTAAGTCGAGTACCTTCACCAGGCACTTGGAATCAACTGCTAGATTTCATAAGTCGTGTAGCTATGTGTTTAAGATAGGCCAAATGAAAACAAAACGGAACTGTATAGGTCGCAGATTGTGAAAACGGGTTTTTACCCTTACGCCAAGAGGCGTACCCCAGCCATGCCCTTAATGAACATGATATTATCACAAGACACATACTAAAACAAACAACAATCAATTATCTTCCAAAAACTGTAAACTGATTAGAACTATGTTGATAAACCTTAACACAACAGCTCTCCAATGAACCATACCGCCCAATTGCAAATATAGGGCCCAAAGAAGGAAAAATGGGCCCTTCTGGGCTGTCTGGTACCCAAACCCACCCGTTTATCAAAACCAAACAACCGGCAATCAGTAACTTGATGACCAGGGTACCTGCGGATATATGTCTCATAAATTCCAGAGAACAGAGAAGAAGAAGAAATCCTCCCAAATCCCAGAGAAGAAGTTGAGGCAGCAGTGCAATCGCTGAAAAAGGGGAAGTCAGCGGGAGTGGACAACATACCTGCGGAACTGCTTCAAGCAGGAGGAGAAGCGATGATCGACGCACTCACCATTATCTGTAACAAGATCTGGCAGGGTGGAGAGTGGCCTACACCATGGACCCAGTCGCTTGTCATCACTCTTCCCAAAACCTTCAGTAATGTGAAAATGACCGCACCATCAGCCTCATCAGCCATCCCAGCAAGGTCCTCCTGAAAATAATACTCAGCAGATTGAAACCCCAAGCTGAACAAATCATAGCTGAAGAGCAAGCAGGTTTCAGGGCAGGGCGAAGTACCACTGAACAGATTTTCAACCTCAGAATAATCTGCGAGAAATACCTATAGCACCAACAACATCTATATCATATGTTCGTAGACTTCAAAAAGGCGTTTGACCGAGTCTGGCATGCAGCTCTGTGGGCAACCATGAGAGTGTACAACATCAGCCCTAAAATTATTGAAGTCATCAAAAACCTGTATGACAAGGCTACCAGTGCAATCCTCCACCACAGCGCCATCGGAAACTTGTTCAGATCAACAATCGGTGTGCGTCAGGGATGCCTACTCTCTCCAACACTCTTCAACATCTTCCTAGAGCGCATCATGTCAGATGCCTTTGCAGACCACGACGGCACAGTCAGCATAAGGGGAAGAGCAATCTCCAACCTCCGTTTTGCGGATGACATTGATGGATTGGCTGGAGAGGAACAAGAACTTGAACAGCTGGTGCAGAGGTTTGACACCACCTTCAGAGCCTATGAAATGAAAATAAGTGCAGAAAAGACCAAAATGATGACCAACAACATCAATGGCATCAACACGGACATCAAAGTCCAAGGCCAATCCCTCAACACAGTGCATAGCTTCAAATGTTTAGGAGCCATTGTATCAGACAATGGGTCCCGACAGGAAGTCCTCTCCAGGATCGCACAAACAACTGCTGCCCTGGCGAGGTTGAAGCCAATGTGGAAAGACAGGACCATCAGTCTACATTCCAAGGTAAGGCTGCTGCACTCCCTTGTAATCTCCATCTTCCTATATGCTTGCGAAACATGGACCCTCACAGCAGATCTCCAACGAAGAATACAAAGCATGGAGATGAGGTGCTACAGAAGACTTCTGGGCATTTCCTATATCCAGCACATCACCAACGACGAAGTCCGACAGACCATCACACAAGCCATTGAACAACATTCGAGAATGGACTGGTTTGACACTGAGCGAAACAAGCAGGGTTGCTGAGGACAGGGAAAGATGGAGTACGCTAGTTAAACGATCATCTGGGGTGCCCCTACGACCTCCGAGTTATGGAATAGGATAGGATCTATCTATCTATCTATCTATCTATCTATCTATCTATCTATCTATCTATCTATCTATCTATCTATCTATCTATCTATCTATCTATCTATCTATCTATCTATCTATCTATCTATCTATCTATCTATCTATCTATCTATCTATCTATCTATCTATCTATATATCTATCTATCTATCTACGCCATGAATACTGCGATGTCATTTTGTGAAGGTAGACATCAGAGCGGACCAGGCGAGAAGCAGGAGAGAGCGGGGGTCTGGCAGTCTTAATACACGTGCATGGAGGTTCCAATGAAGTCGGCATGGGCGCAATGTTTGACGGAGACGTCCTGGCGTCCCTTGGAGAGATCATCGTCATCACTTTTAACTACCGATTGGGAGCCTTCGGTGAGTGCGATTTAGATGTTTTCACCACTGTAAGAATTTTAGTGTCAAAATATTAAATTCTTGGTTTGAATATGCTTCCAAAACTAGTACAAAATATGGTGAAGTCACGTTGTTTGTAGCGGTACAACGTACTGCAATCGCCATCGATGCATCATGCCTTTTGCAAAATGGCCAAGATTGCCCTCCAGCAAATTACTACTCAAGATCAAGATAATCACATTCAAGATTTAAAAAAAATACCCACCCGCTCAAGCACACAAGCTTTAACCTAAAATAATTAACATGGGAGTAAAACGATTGAGATATTTATTTATTTATTTATTTATTTAATCGTTCTTATATAGCGCGCTTCCAGCTCCAGAACTGCTCAAGTCTCTGGAGGATACAGAATCTACATCAGTTATTAATAAAGGAACCCGGGATGATGTACGCACACGCTCAAAAACAAATGGCAGTCTGCATGTAGACTGCCAACATACATGCTTAAACCGTTCTTGAGATATGGATTCAAACGGACCGACCAAAAGATCGACCGTTCGACATTTGGCTCGTTCTAATTCTCCCGGGTTATTTCAAAGTATTTCCAGATAAGCCTGGAAATACAAAACAGAGTTCCTTCCCTTTTTTTCAGGGCCTACTGTTTGTAAATCTGGAAATCGCAACATCAACAAACAAACACAAAAAAACAAGACTGGGAACTGACTGGTGATTTTGGCCTTGCTTTTCCTGCGCGCACTGTAATGATATATCATAAGCACACTATCAGGGGATTATGATGAATCAGTGATGCACGCATCAGGCGACTGTAGAAAATAATCATTGCATGCTGGGTCTCCGCGATCCGCTATCTGCCCAGAGGAATTCGTCTAGGGTTAGAATGGCGATGGAGGGAGTTGGCGATAGAAAATGGGGGTAGGGGTGTATGGCTAGGTAGGGGGGAGGGGGATGGGGTTAGTGACAAAAATCGTTCAAATGATTTTTTGATTGATTGATTGATTGTTGCTTTAGGTCCAGCGGACTCTTCCGAGCCAAATCAGGACAACCCCCGATCCGCATAAAAGATCTGCTGAAACAACCCTAGTGGGAAAATTGAATGCCCTCCACCGGCCAGTCACTTTACAATAAAGACATCCCACGCAGGGGACGGCTGAGGCTTTACCCCAACTACTCGAACCCCCGGTTACAAAAACAAAATAGAATACAAACATCATTATAAATTATCAACAAAACATATACATATAAAATGCCTATATTGCCAAGTAATAACATCATAGGAAGCCCTAGTGACCACCCGGCAGAAAGCGTCCAACACTCCCAAGCTGATCCAACAGACCTCATACACAAACAAGGAGTCTTGTCCAGGAAGAGTTTTCAAGAAAAAAAGGTAGGTCATTGATCTAGCGAAGAAGAAGATAGTATAGCAGAGTGATAGGACAGAACAGGAATGGGAAAGAGTAAATGAGGAAGACAGCGACAGTGGGAATTTAAAGCACTAAATTTCCATAAAGTGGGGATACTATTTATACTGAAACCCCCGGTACTCCAACGGGGGTACTGTTGCCGCAGTGAATCGGTCATTCCTACAAAGGAAAGACAGGTTTTCAACTGGGGCTTTCATTTTTCCCTTTATAGGTTAGAACAATCTACAGTGGCAAGATTGCTCATGACCCCAAGGGTTCAAAATTAATGATTAAGCTGTTGAAAAAAAACAAACAAGGAGAAAACTGTCGTCGACGATGATGATGATGATGGTGATGATAGGCATAAAGACATAATTATCTTACATACTTTATCTTTGCTGCATGCTTGCAGGGATGGATGTGGGGGCTTATGTCGTTCAAAAAGAGAGAGAGAGAGAGAGAGAGAGAGAGAGAGAGAGAGAGAGAGAGAGAAAGGAAGAAGAAGAAGAAGAAGAAGAAGAAGAAGAAGAAGAAGAAGAAGAAGAAGAAGAAGAAGAATTAACAGCAGTGGCAATAGGAATTAGTAATAGAAGTAATGGAAGAAGATGAAGGCTGACTTGTTTCCAGACAAACATTAACTCAACTTTTTTCTGTTGGCTATATTGACGAACTTGTTTCCTGCTTTTGAAGGTTGTTTCATGACGCAACCTTATAACTTTGCTCTGCAAGGATTTCTTATCTTTATAAAACATTACGAAAACGTGCATTTTGTATTTTATAGTGATGTAAACGGGGGTTCGATTTATGGAGTGCAGCCTCGGCGTCCCCTGCGTGGGATGCCTTTGTTGTGGGGTGACCGGCTGGTGGAGTGCCTTCAGTGTTACAGTAGAGTTGTTTCAGCAGATCTTTTATACGGATCGGGGGTGAGTCTTCTTTCAACCAAGTTGTGGTCCTGTTTCGGCTCATTGCAGTCCGCTGGACCCTATAAACAATGACTAACTAACTAACTAACTAACTAACTAACTCAGTTTGAAACTTTACTTCTGAATTCTATGAGGCCAGCCTCGTTTGATCGATGCATGTTCTCTCTCTCTCTCTCTCTCTCTCTCTCTCTCTCTCTCTCTCTCTCTCTCTCTCTCTCTCTCTCTCTCTCTCTCTCTCTCTCTGTCTCTCTCTCTCTCTCTCTGTCTCTCTCTCTCTCTCTCTCTCTCTCTTTTTCTTTCTAGCTCTCTCTCTTTCTCTCTCGCTCGCTCTCTCTCTTTATAGCTCTCTCTTTCTCTCTCTCTCACGCACACACACATACACACACTTACACACCCAAAGCCCTGGGTTACATCTGGGAAGTCAGTTCATCTGAAAAAGTCTTTTTGATATGAACCCCGAAGTCTGTCGCGATTTTTATCAAATTGCGGGGAAGTTTTTTTTTTTTTTTTTTTTAAATATGGCGGGCACATTAGAGGTTAGGTACACGCAACAACGACGGTTTTGCATCATTTGACGAAACTGAGCTAGCCGCGTTGATCAGCTCCTTCATCCCTGTTGAGCGGCCTGCGTAAAGTTGCGTCTATATGTCTATTGCTGAAAACCTGTCAACGCTGATTAAAACATAGTGTTCACCGATGCTCCTCGACCGGGTAGTGTGTAGATCGGCTCTTAGACCTCTGACTCTCGATTACTTTCTTTACAGCTTGCCCGAAATTATTGAAGTCATCAAAAGCCTGTATGGCAAATCTACCAGTGCAGTCCTCCACAACAGCGCCATCGGAAACTGGTACAGAACAACACTCGGTGTGCCTCAAGGATGCCTACTCTCTCCAACACTCTTCAACATCTTCTTTGAGCGCATCATGTCAGATGCCTTTGCAGATCACGAAGATACAGCCAGCACAGGTGGTAGAGCAATCTCCAACCTCCGTTTTGCGGATGGCATTGATGGATTGGCTGGAAAAGAACAAGAACTTGAACAGCGGGTACAGAGCCTATGGAATGGAAACAAGTACACGGAAGACCAAAATGATGACCAACAACACCAATGGCATAACATGAACATCAAAGTCCAAGATCAATCCTTTAACACAATGCATAGCTTCAAATATTAGGAGCCATTGTATCAGACAATGAGCCCCGACAGGAAGTCCTCTCCATGATCGCACATACAACTGCTGCCCTGACAAGGTTAAAGCCCATTTGGAAATACAGGACCATTAGTCTACATTCCAAGATAAGGTGCTTGTGACGGTGGGTATATTGTTGCTGGGTTCTGTACAATGGAATGCTATTACGCACTCGTCCTTCGTCGATGGGGATCGATAGAAAATCTCCCTGTGACTCAACTTAATACATTTATAAGTTTAGCTCGGTCTGGGTTTATGCTGGGGTACAGAGATGGACAGAAAATGGTAAACGATCACTGTCACACTAGCTCTCA
This sequence comes from Oncomelania hupensis, assembly GCA_036898135.1. NCBI lineage: Eukaryota > Metazoa > Mollusca > Gastropoda > Littorinimorpha > Pomatiopsidae > Oncomelania > Oncomelania hupensis. The sequence continues at coordinate 26,261,049 of CM072516.1, forward strand.
CACTGCTATGAAACATAGGTAGTCCAGCCACTTGTTAACAGTAAATATCACACATTTATTTCCTCTACTCTATACAAGATCTGCTAATCACGATACTAACTTAAAAGTTCAAATGTCAATTCGAATGGTTCGCACCTAGATAATTCTATGCAGCTACTGTTTCTCCATCGGACTACTCGTGCATTCTGCCCAACGGGTCAGTCTTCTGAAAAGGTGGACTAGTGATGTCCTTTGCTAACAGGTTTGGTGCACCGTTGCCAATGTTACTTAGCTATAGATTCGATGAGCTGTGTTGTGGTTGATTCTTTGATGAGCTGTGTTGCTGTGGATTCATCTCCATGTTGACAGACTGGTGGGTCTCGTCGCGCAGTGCGGGAGGCTCCAATACAGGCCGAATGTCAGTTAAGACTTTTACTTGTCTTGCTTCTGATCAGGCCCACGATACCTGCTCGTTTTTTTTTGACAATGTCAGGCTGTGGCTAACTAGGTTGAATAGAATTTCACCAGTTCTTGCTTTTAGTCTTCAAGTAGAGAGATCTATTAGAGCCGAGCTCTTTACTCTAGGCAAGTTGAACGCAGAATGACTCTCTACCCCTCTGGTCAGCAGGAAGCCCGGGAAAACTGAAACTACAAGAGGCTTCATCTACCGGGGGTAGGTGGGACTACTGCCTATACGTAAGCTGGGTGAGGTAATTACCTACTGAGCTAGCGTCAGCATATAAATGTGTAGCCCACAATAGACTTCTGTCGTCTGCTGCAGAGCAACATTACTTTACTAACGTTATAGCTGGCTAAGTAATGCGAGAAGCCATAGTGCTGTGTAAATCTGGCCTCTTATCACAGTGCTGCACTCCCTTGTCATCTCCATCTTCCTATACGCTTGCGAAACATTGACCCTAACAGCAGATCATATATTAAAGAATACAAAGCATGTAGATGAGGTGCTACGGAAGACTTCTGGGCATTTCCTATACCCAGCACATCACCAACAACGAAGTACGACAGACCATCACACAAGCCATTTGACAACACGATGACATGCTCACAGTGGTGAAGAAACGGAAACTCCGATGGTATGGCCACGCCAACAGAGCATCAGACCTTGCAAAGGAGGCAGATGAAGATGGGGACAGAAAAAGAGATGGGAGGACAACATTCGGGAATGGACTGGCTTGACACTGAGCGAAGCCATGAGGGTTGCTGAGAACAGAGAAAGATGGAATACGCTGGATAGACGATCATCTGTGGTGCCCAACGACCTTCGAGTTACGGGATAGAATAGGATAGGAGCAGATATGCCACCCTTAGCGCAAGGGTTATTTCCCATTTAGAGTCGGAATCATTTCCCTAGAGGACAGGGGTCGCCTTTCATTTAGGAAGAGATTTTGCAGCCAGAATGTGGCTTGAGATCACAGTGCACTTTCGGCTCTCCGTGTGTCGTATGCTGAAATCAGTTTCGGAGGTGGGTCGCACCAAAGATAGCTTGCCATTAGCGCTATTATTCTAGGCAGATTCTTCTTGATTAATTAAAGCTATTTTGATCAGACTGTAGGATTTCAGAAAGAGAACTTCATGGCCAGTATAACTGTGGAAGCAAGCACACACACACACACACACACACACACACACACACACACACACACACACACACACAAACTAAGAGAGAAAGAGAGACAGACAGACAGAAAGACGGACAGACAGACAGAGGCAGAGACAGAGACAGGGACAGAAACAGCGAGAAACAGAGAGAGAAAGGCAGAGTGTTGGTAGGAGGCAAAGATGAAAGGGAGATAGAAAATGAGATTACTAATTGTGACGGTGGGTTCTACTGTTGCTGGGCTCTGCACAATGGAACGCTATTTACCCACTCGTCGTTCGTCGGCGGAGATCGGCTAGTTAGATTGCCCTATGACTAATCTAAATACTTATTTATTTTTGAGCCGGTCTGTGTGAGGATGGGGTTACAGAGATAGGGAGAACAGTGTAAAAGATTCACTGACACACTAGCTCTCGCACGGCTAGTCCAGCCACTTGTTAACAGTCCAGCCACTTGTTAACAGTAAATATCACACATTTATTTCCTCTACTATATACTCAATTATCTAAGCACTATCCTATCCTATCCTATCCTATCCCATAACTCGGAGGTCGAAGGGGCACCACGGATGATCGTTCAACAAGCGTACTCCATCTTTCCCTGTCCTCAGCAACCCTGATTGTTTCGCTCAGTGTCAAACCAGTCCATTCTCGAATGTTGTCCTCCCACCTCTTTTTCGGTCTCCCTCTTCTTCCTCCTTGCACTGTGCCTTGCAGGATGGTCTTTGCAAGACCTGATGATCTGGTGACATGGCCATACCATCGGAGTTTCCGTTTTTTCACCACTGTGAGCAGGTCATCGTGTTGTCCAATTGCTTGTGTGATGGTCTGTCGGACTTCGTCGTTGGTGATGTGCTGGGTAGAGGAAATGCCCAGAAGTCTTCTGTAGCACCTCACCTCCGTGCTTTGTATTCTTAGTTGTAGATCTGCTGTGAGGGTCCATGTTTCGCAAGCATATGGGAAGATGGAGATGACAAGGGAGCGCTTCAGTCTTACCTTGGAATGTAGACTGATACTGATAGTCCTGTATTTCCAAATGGGATTCAACCTCGCCAGGGCAGCAGTTGTTTGTGCGATCCTGGAGAGGACTTCCTGTCGGGACCCATTATCTGATACAACGGCTCCTAAATATTTGAAGCTATGCACTGTGTTGAGGGATTGGCCTTGGACTTTGATGTCCGTGTTGATGCCATTGGTGTTGTAGGTCATCATTTTTGTCTTCTCTGCACTTATTTCCATTCCATAGGCTATGGAGGTGGTGTCAAGCATCTGCACCAGCTGTTCAAGTTCTTGTTCCTCTCCAGCCAATCCATCAATGTCATCCGCAAAACGAAGGTTGGAGATTGCTCTTCCCCCTATGCTGACTGTGCCTTCGTGAACTCCAAGGGCATCTGACATGATGCGCTCTGGGAAGACGTTGATGAGTGTTGGAGAGAGTAGGCATCCCTGACGCACACCGATTGTTGTTCGGAACCAGTTCCCGATGGCGCTGTTGTGGAGGACTGCACTGGTAGCCTTGTCATACAGGCATTTGATGACTTCAATAATTTTAGGGCTGATGGTGTACACTCTCGTGGTTGCCCACAGAGCTGCATGCCAGACTCGGTCAAACGCCTTTTTGAAGTCTACGAACACATGATATAGATGTTGTTGGTGCTGTAGGTATTTCTCACGAATTATTCTGAGGTTGAAAATCTGAATATGCCCTGAATCCTGCTTGTTCTTTAGCTATGATTTGTTCAGCTTGGGGTTTCAACCTGTTGAGTGTTATTTTCAGGAGGACCTTGCTGGGCTGGCTGATAGGGCTGATGGTGCGGTACTTTTCCATGATGTAGGCCACTCCCCACTCTGCCAGATCTTGTTACAGATAATGGTGAGTGCGTCAATCATCGCTTCTCTTCCTGCTTGAAGCAGTTCCGCGGGTATTTTGTCCATTCCCGCTGACTTCCCCTTCTTCAGCGATTGCACTGCTGCCTCAACTTCTTCTCGGAGAACTGGGAAGATTTCTCCTTCTTCTCTGTTCTCAGAACATGCTAGAACTGATGGGTCTCAGTTAGGTGTTTGGTTGTAAAGGTCAGAGCAGTACTCTGTCCATCTGTCCAAGACTTCTTGTTCTTCTGTAAGGCATATGCCAAACTTGCTTTGGATCGTGGAGATCTTGGGCTGTTTAACACTAGTCAGCCGCTTCACAGTCTGGTAGGCCTTCTTGCTGTTGTTCTTGTTCAGACTGTTCTCTATTTCCTGGCATTGATCTTCTATCCAGTTCTCCTTAGCTGTGCGCATGCCTTTTCGGATGTCATTGTTTTCGGTAGGCATCAGCTCCTTGTGAGGTGTTCTTTTTTCTTTTTCATCTCTCTTCGTTTAACACACATATCCAAAAGTTCAGGTGTGATCCACAGCCTCTTCTTTGGCCGGTGCTTTCCAAGGATCTCCGTGGCGGCATCTGTTACAGCTGAGTTGAAGGTGGTGGTCATGGTGTTGACATCTACTTCACCAGCTCCCAAAATGAGCAGTGGTGAAAATTTCCCTCCAATTGTGGCCTCAAATATTTCTGCCACCTCCGGGTCTTGCAGTTTGTCCAGGTCGAACTTCAGTCTAGTGCACTTTGCTGTGTTAATTCTCTTCAAGTGGAGCCGGAAAGACATCATCACAAGATCGTGGTCACTTCCAATGTCTGCAACTGGAAAAGTGCGTGTCCTACCAATGTTGATGCTTGATCTGAAGCGTTTCTTGACCATGATGTAGTCGATCTGGTTGTGTTGCTCCCCGCCGGGACTGTGCCATGTCCATCGTCTGGATTTTTTGTGGAGACCAAGCGTGTTTGCCAGTATCAGATTGTTGTATCTGGCAAACTCCAAGAGTCTCAGACCCCTGTCATTTGTCTCATTGTTGCAGTGGGGTTCATATGTGTCTCCCCAGTTGTGGTGCGCATCTTGGCCAACCTTGGCATTCCAGTCGCTTTCCACTATGACTATGTCCTTCTTCGGCACTTGGTCAAAGACAGCCTGTAGATTTTCATAGAAATCCTCCACTTCGCTGTCGTCGTAGTCTGATGTTGGAGCATAGGCCTGGATGATGGTGATGTTGAAAGGGGCTGCTCTCAGACGGATGGTAATGAGTCTACTGGAGACTGGGCAGCAACTCATGACAGTGGCTAGAATGTTCTTGTGGATCAAGAATCCAACGCCGTGTTCGTGCCTATCATCTCTACCGCTGAAATAAAGCTTGTGGCCTTTGGCGGTCGTTGGTTCACCTATGCCTTTCCAGCGCAGTTCGCTGATCCCTAAAACGTTCCATCGATAGTGGTCCATCTCGCGGGCCAGTTCTTCTAATTTTCCTTCCGCATTTAGGGTCCTGACATTCCAGGTTCCTATGACGATGTTATTTCTGGTGCGGATCTTTCTACGTTGTCCATCGGTAGCACACTTATCACCTGCGTCCTGGTGGCCAACGGGAGGCGCGATCCTTGATGACCCGGGTAACGACCGATCCGGTGTGGAGTAAATGGTTTGTGTAATGTGTCTTGGGCAAGAAAGACCTGGCAGGGACCAATCCTTTTCAGGCTGATGGCCACAGCCGATATCCACGAATACAGTGTGGCTCGCCTTGGCCCCGAGCACATGGTCGTTAAACCTGTAGTAACGTGAGGTTCCTCCGTCCTGGCCGGTGACTTCTGTGTTAAAGCCTTTCGCCCAGTGATGCCGTGCTGACATCACCCCTGTTAGTCGCCTCTTACGACACGTCAGGAAACGTTGGGTCTATTCTAATCAGTGCCCGAACCCACAGGGCATATCTAAGCACTATATTAACTTAAATGTCCAAAACGTGATATATCTAGGATTAACTTAACAGTCCAAAAGTCACTTCGAGGGGTTCGGAGAATGGTTAGATCTTTGATGGATCTATTCTGCTACTGTTCTCGATATTTGCTACTGTGTCATCCCCGGGCTTTTGTTCTTGTTTTGCCTAATGTTCTTTTTTCAGAAGAGTGGACTACCGCACATTCCCTATAAATCAGTGTTTGTGCACTTATTCTATGGCACTTAGCTGTGGGACGTCGAGGTGCGGTGCTGTTTTCTCCTCGTCTCGGTTGTTGACTACTGAGCTATCGGAGCTCAGTGCTCGCTGCTCATTTGCAGGCCGCGTGTCCGGGTTGACTCTGAATGGGGTCTATCTCCGGCCGCGGACCAAGCCTGCTCGTCTTCTTGACAATGTCGGGCCATACTGGGTTGAATGGATTTCACCCGTCACCTGCGCAATCTTCTGAGAGAGAACTTTCAGCGCGTCGGTCCCTCTCGTGTGAAGTTTAAACAAAGAATGATCTACCTTAACTGTGGCAAGCTAAAGCCCGCGATATCCCACCAGCCTTTGCGCCCTCGCGGGGGCTGACGAATATAGGTCAGCTGGATTATGTCACGGCAGTACCTAGCGAAAATTTTCCTTAACCACATACTTAGAACAAAACTAAATTTTTTCGTCTGCTAGGCCTCGAATGTAAGTTACAAAGGCCAAAGAAGGATGAACTTTAAGAGGCGTGAAGCCTTACTGCAGTGTCCAAACTACACTAATGTGACGCTAATATATTTCGTACTGTGTAGCTTGATAATGAACAACATCAGGGGGGTTGGATGGAGGTGAGAGAGTAAAACCAACAAACATTTATGTGAGGGAAACCTTAACCAAAGTGTTACACTCCGTTTGATGTTAGTGTTTTTTATCAGTAGTAGATTCAGCCCCAATGCATGAATGCTCCTGATGAGTGTAAGCTCGGATTCGATTATCCAAGTAACCCCTTCAATCAGCATACAAGTCACCGAGACTTCGTATGAAATTTTCCACTTTTATTCAGCACACATCAACATCTGCATACAATTCTCAACTCAACTTTTACTTTCCAACTCACTATCAACAGCCCTCTCCACTCTTTTTTGAAACAGTGCGGCACATATATAGCCTTTCCAATCCCCAGAACACCTTGGAACAATCGCGTATGACGCAATTTAACCAATCGCTTTAGACTTCGTCATCACCGACATACGTCATACACCTTCCTTCACATTCCAGGAACGTTCTAAAACTTCTACAATTATCGGGAAGTTTCTATCGACAGTAAACACGCAAATCTAGAGAATTCTCCAATAATATCGACCAACGAAAATTATCAACGTTATACAAAGCTTCTTCTAACAACAATGCAAACTCAAATCAAAGGTAAATAAACTCTATTATTGAATACTTTGCAAAGCGAAATGATTAGATCTATCGTGCGCGTTTCAGACATACTATCCTTCGCGTTTCAACGTAACACAAAGACGTCCGAGTAAAAGCAAATGGAACAAGAGTGTTATTTGTTAAAGCATTAGCCATAATACGACTACACAAATAGCAACCACAAAACGTCGATTCGGGTTAGCGTGTGGGAAAATCAAAGGAATATCAGTTCGGTTCAGTGTATGTGTGAGGTCATGCGCGTATGGGGTTTGTGGGGGTAGGGGAAGACAGTGTATATGTGTGAGTGTGGAGTGGGTTGCGAAGGAGGGGAATAAACGAATCAAAATATGATAAAATAAACGAAAGGAAGTGATGTTTTTGTTGATCTAAATCAGTACAAGTTAAAGCAAATGGCCTGGCTGGGAAAAATGCATGTGAGTGCCTGTGTATGTGTGTATGTACATTAGGAGTGGGGGAGGGGGGGGCACGCGCGCGTGTGTGTATGTGTGGGTGCGTGTGTGGATGTGTGTATGGGTATGTGCGTGCGTGTATTTATGTGTGCATGTGTGTGTGTGCGTGCGTGTGTGTGGAGTGGGTGGTGTATGTGGTTGTGTGTGTTTATGTTTATATGTTGTGTATGTGCTCGCGTTCGTGTGCCCCCGTTTTCCTCTTTGTTTCTCTTGAGAGTATTTGTGTTTTAAACAAATGGATGAGGCGACGTGAAGTGAAAGCAATCCCCCCACAAGCAAACAGAAGTCATGGCGCCAGCGCCATCATGAGGGAGAGAAGGCAAATTTCATTGTTATTCTTTCATCCATCTAATCTCGTCACGCACTTAAACCCTCCGTGCATGCATAAGCTGAGACTAGAAGTCTGGAACTAAGCATTGAACAATAACACTTTATACTTGGACGACTGTTGTTGGTATTTTTTCTCTCTGCACCGCGGGGACCACTCGGTGAATAGTAGATCTACATCTGTTTGCGCAAACATCTATAAACTACTCCCGTCGTGTCTTTGCATTCTTCGTCTTACAGAAGTTGTGGACGAAGACAACGGAGCAATGGGAAAATGAGAGAGGGCGATGGAGAGGGGAGAAAAAGAGGAGGAAAAACAGATGAAAAACGAGGAGAGGAGGAGAGGAAGCAGAAAGTAAAATATAAATAATAAGTGTTTTAAAGTACAAAAGCAACATTCCTTGTTTGATGGATCTTTTTTTTGTGTGTGTGACTGCTTTGCCGCGTCATAACCTGTTAAATAAATAATTTTCTAACGAAATGTGCGAAACACTTACTTGAGGGATTTTAATGTATGATACCCTCCTTATTCCATCCATCTTCATGACTGTTCTTCGTGAAATGACCTGTTGCGGCTTAACCGTGGAGGTTCCCGTTGCAGATATCGGCAAGGTGTAACGAAAGGCAGATATCTAACAAAATTGCCACGTCATAAGCTACGATATGGAACACGCTAGCACTTCCTGGACTTCAACTAACTTGAGCTGACTGTGGTACAATGGTTTCATTTTAGTGTAAGCCTACGCTAGCACCACGCTCGTCTTATGTTTTGGGTTTGTGTGCTTTATTGTCTAGACGGTTTTCCATATTCATCATTAGGTAAAAGTCTAAAAAAGAAAAAAAAAACATTTAAGGGTTTAAATCAGCATTGTAGCTAAACTTCAAATCCGGCAACCAGTCTCAGAGACTGGCTGGTGTAGTGCCTTACTTAATGCCTCGGCGAGTATCAGTTACGCAGTGTGCACTGCAAGGGCGATGTGGATGGCTCTTGCCTGTTTTCCATACATTTCGTGCCTATACAGTCTAATATAAGAGTTTGCTAGTAACCTTCAATAATGGTATTGGATGCAGGCAATCTAAAATCAAATCTTCAAATATAACATTTTGATGTCTTTTTCCTGCCTGCGAATTCTAACGATTTACCCTTTACATCATATGTTTGAGTGATGAATGCCTGTTCGCTGTGTATGTAGGTAGGATTGTGTCTACAGACCTGATAGTTCTCGGCGAAATCGCGGAAATCCGCGAAAACGAAAACGGGAAAAAAAAAGAAAAAAAAAAGAAATGCGAAACAATCTGCGGACACTTAAATTTTTTTTTTTTGGGTTGTTGTTTTGTATCGGAAGACGAAAGTTGCTTTACTCGCTTCCGGTTTTGCGGCGCCATACTTTGTTTTGGAATAGCGGTGCAGCATTGACTGTTTCTGTGTATATATTTTCGCCGTTCAAGTTGTGGATTTGTGGACGTCATCAGACTCATTGGACTTCAAAATGTCTGTCACAAGGCGTGACATAGTCGCGCGTTCCGCGGAAACCTCTCTTAGATCACTATCAGGTCTGGTCTATCACGTGAGCGTGTATTTTGGATGGTTACAGATCGCCGCTTTTTTGAGTCTGCTTTAGGAATAAGGCGCGTATAGCAACACATCACCAACGACGAAGTCCGACAGACCATCACACAAGCCATTGGACAACACGATGACCTGCTCACAGTGGTGAAGAATCTGAAATTCCGATGGTATGGCCATGTCACCAGATCATCAGGCCTTGCAAAGACCATTCTGCAAGGTACAGTGCAAGGAGGTAGAAGAAGAGGGAGACCGAAAAAGAGGTGGGGGGACAACATTCGAGAATGGACTGGTTTGACACTGAGCGAAGCCATCAGGGCTGCTGAGGACAGAGAAAGATGGAGTATGCTGGTTAAACGATCATCTGTGGTGCCCCTACGACCTCCGGGTTACGGGACAGGATAGGATAGAATAGCATCCATTATTATTATTATTATTATTATTATTATTATTATTATTATTATTATTATTATTATTATTATTATTATTATTATTATTATTGTTGTTGTTGTTGTTGTTGTTGTTGACCTTTTAAGCGCGACAATTCTGGCAACAACAGAAGGTTTTAAGGGTGCATGGCAGCCGTCGGTCTACTTGGCGTGATGGATCGGCTAGACGCTGGTCGATCGCTGTCGGTATCGATTACGTGCATCGTTATCTTGCCCTTTCTTTGTCTAATGCTGGTGGTGAATGTTCCGTACTGGTTTCCTGGCCAGACTGTGCTTTATAGACCACTAGATACAACACTGTCTTGCCCTGTCAGACTAAGTCACATCTATTTATATATAATATAACCATTATCGTTAGTTATCCCACGTTGCTTTAAACTCTTGGCAGTTCGTGTTCATGAAGATGATGACTATACTATTTTTGTATTTATATAATGCATCAGCATCAAACAAAAAAAAAAATGAAATATAATTATATTTGGTATATCTCTCTCCCTTTTTTTCATTTTTCCATGTCTCTGTCCCACTCTCCGTCTGCCTCTGTCTCTTTCTATCTTTGTTTCTCTGTCTGTCGCCCTCTCTTTCTCTCTCTCTCTCTCTCTCTCTCTCTCTCTCTCTCTCTCTCTCTCTCTCTCTCTCTCTCTCTTGTCCAGTAAAAAAAGAAAGTTTGGTTTATCAACGTTCTTTCGCACGTGCGTGTAAGGCCATGATGTAATTAAACAGGTAAATACTAAATGTTAGTACACATAGAACGTCCAAAAGAAAATACAATCTCTGGGATAAAGCTCCTTCTTCTTCTTTCTTCTTCTTCTTCTTTTTCTTCTTCTTCGATTTTTTACATTTTGTTTTTAAAGACCCAGACATTCCTTGTAGACGTTGTTGTTGCAGTTTATTATCAATTTCTATCGGGAAACTCTGGGCCGATTCCCTTGGGGAAGGCGTAGTCGCAGCCTGTGGCGCTCCCAAACCCAGCGTTCCTAACATTATTTGTGATTTTTGAAATGTTGCTGGGGGAGCAAACCGGAGTACCCGGAGAAAACCCCCGAGACGTTGCTCGAGTCAAAAGTACATATTATTCGGAGAAGCATAACGCCCAGATGCTGGATCGAACCCACACCTGTCAGGCGCCATCGGTTTCTGGCTTGTGGACAAGGCAAGTTAGTCCCGCCTTAGCCCACTTGGCCACAATGCTCGTTTCGGCATAACATTTCTGTGTATGCAGAAAGTTTAATGTTATTATAATGCTTTTATTTCCACTGAGAAGACTCCAGAGATTTGAGAAAACAGGCCTCAAAAATTGGGTTGCCTGATAATTGTGTGCTTTTTGTTGTTACTTTTTAAGCACTGTCACTCGCGAAAATGCGTTGATTGTAATGTTTATTTTAGGGGTGTAGCCCAGTCGGTGCTGAAGCTATATTTGTTTTATTATAACGGATGTCAATGATGCAATCAACTGTTTGTTACCAGAGTGTCAAATAAATGATCAACGTTAACAATCGTGGGTGTATTCTGTGTTCGGGTTTATATTGTGAAATGGCGTTTATGAAACTGTTGTTTTTGTAAAAGGTGTGTGTGTGTGCAAGTGTATGAACGCACGCGCACGCGTGTGTGTGTCCGTGTATGTGTGTGTGTTCGTGTGTGTGTGTGTGTGTGTGTGTGTTAGTGTTAACATTTAATATGCCAAGGAGTAAATCCAATACTTTCCATTGTTTTTTGTCGTTTTCTTTTTTGTTTTGTTGAGTGGGTGGTCTGGTATGCTTCTGCTGGCAAAAGATACACTTCTGTTAAAACAATGGTGGTTGGCTGAATAGTTGAATAGGACCTGGATGGCAGAGAAGAGAGAGAGCGAGAGAGAGAAAGAGAGAGAGAGAGAAGGGGGGGGGGAGGTGGATAGGTTGAGAAATGCGTACGCGGAATAGGGGGTGGGACAGCAGCTAGCCTGGCTATTTTCTTCTTCATTTGCAAAATGTCTTTGGAATGGTTGAAAGATTCTTTTACACATAATAATGATGCCTGGATACCTTAGTACCCAAAACATGATGAGAAGGCCTACTGAACTATAATACTGAATATAAAGGTAAAACTCCCCGATCATTTAAAAAAACACACACTATTTATGGCAGGGGTTGGTCTGGGGTTTAGAGAAGATGCCTTGTGTGGGTGCACACGGGTTACAATCCGACTTACAATTAATTGAAAAGTCAGCTTTCAAATTTCACAATAATAATAAAACAAATCGACAGATAAGCTGAAAAACTCAGTTAAAGAATTTAAACTGAAGCTTAATTCGTCTTTGTAGAATGGATAATTTGAACAAGGCAAGACTAAACAAAATAATACATTTTTTTTAGCTAAGCGAATAAATATATGTCTCACGAAGAGCTAATTAAGAATGTAAAAAAAAAAATTTCAATGAACGGTTCTGTCAATTTTTTGTTGTTGCCTTGTCCAACTAAACATTTTAATTTTTGGGGGGATTTATCCATTTGAGATAAAAGTATGTATAACATACCAGTGATAAAGCTGTTAGGTTTAGAGACTTTATTGATAGCATCTTAGATATTATCTTTATTGGGTGCCATTCTCGATGGGAATAAGGGAATGATATAGGGAAAAAAATCTATCTCCCATTCCTTGCTGCCAAAGGTTTGCATTAAATTGTGTAGAACTGTGTCTTAGATAGGGATGGACATTTTGCTGTGTTCTGAACTCGTCCATCCATTTGAACTTGTGAGCGAGCTATATAAGAACAATCATTTTGTTTATTTATTTATATATCTATTTATTTTTTTAATTTATTTATTTATTTATTCTTGTATTTCTTTATTTATTTATTCTTGTATTTCTTTATTTACCCCTTGGGGTCATGAGCAATCTTGCCACTGTAGATTGTTCTAACCTATAAAGGGAACAGTGAAAGCCCCAGTTGAAAACCTGTCTTGCCTTTGTAGGCATGACAGATTCATTGCGGCAACAGTACCCCCGTTGGAGTGCCGGGGGTTTCAGAATAAATAGTATCCCCACTTTATGGAAATTTAGTGCTTTAAATTCCCACTGTTGCTATCTTCATCATATACTCTTTCCCATTCCTGCTCTGTCTTATCACTCTGCTATACTATCTTCTTCTTCGCTGGATCAATGACCTACCTTTTTTCTTGAAAACTCTTCCTGGACAAGACTCCTTGTTTGTGTATGAGGTCTGTTGGATCAGCTTGGGAGTGTTCGACGCTTTCTGCTGGGTGGTCACTAGGGCTTCTTATGATGTTAGTATTTAGCAATATAGGCATTTTATATGTATATGTTTCGTTGATGATTTGTAATGATGGTTGTATTCTATTTTGTTTTTGTAACCGGGGGTTCGCGTAGTTGAGGTAAACCCTCAGCCGTCCCCCGCGTGGGATGTCTTTATTGTAAAGTGACTGGCCGGTGGAGGGCGTTCAATTTTCCCACTAGGGTTGTTTCAGCAGATCTTTTATGCGGATCGGGGGTTGTCCGGTCCTGATTTGGCTCGGAGGATTCCGCTGGACCTAAAGCAACAATAAATCAATCATTTCTTTATTTTTATTTTCTTTGTGTTTTTTTTTCTGTATTTGCAGGCTTCCTGAGCGGCGAGAACTCAGATTTCCCAGGGAATTACGGCCTGCATGACCAGACCCAAGCATTCCGATGGGTCAAGGAAAACATCCATTTCTTTGGAGGTGACCCCGCCAAGGTCACGATTCAAGGCCACAGCGCCGGCGGAACTGACGTAGGACAGCACGTGGTTTCTCCTCTTTCAAAAGGTGAGCCTGGGCGAGTTAAAATGGAATTTGGACGTAGGGATGAAAGGGTTTAGATTTGATGTGTTATGTTTGCTGGAGATTTTTTGTTCGCCCCGGAGTCGGCTTTCTGTATCGACTCTATCTGTGTAATTATGGTGATTCTCTCGCTTAGGTGGACGACCTCTTCATTGCATTTTAGCTGACAGTTTGCTTTTGCAGTGCCCGGAGTATAAAGAGCGTCATACATATTAAGTCAATAATAATTAACATGAGACGTAACGCATTACACACTATTATATTATATTATATTATATTATATTATATTATATTATATTATATTATATTATATTATATTATATTATATTATATTATCCTATCCTATCCTATCCTGTCCCATAACCCGAAGGTCGTAGGGGCACCACAGATGATCGCTTAACCAGCATACTCCATCTTTCTCTGTCCTCAGCAGCCCTCATGGCTTCGCTCAGTGTCAAACCAGTCCATTCTCGAATGTTGTCCTCCCACCTCTTTTTCGGTCTCCCCCTTCTTCTACCTCCTTGCACTGTGCCTTGCAGAATGGTCTTTGCAAGGCCTGATGATCTGGTGACGTGGCCATACCATCGGAGTTTCCGTTTCTTCACCACTGTGAGCAGGTCATCGTGTTGTCCAATGGCTTGTGTGATGGTCTGTCGGACTTCAACGTTGGTGATGTGTTGGGTATAGGAAATGCACAGAAGTCTTCTGTAGCACCTCATCTCCATGCTTTGTATTCTTCGTTGGAGATCTGCTGTGAGGGTCCATGCTTCGCAAGCATATAGGAAGATGGAGATGACCAGAGATCGCAGCAGTCTTACTTTGGAATGTAGACTGATGGTTCTGTCTTTCCAAATGGGCTTCAACCTTGTCAGGGCAGCAGTTGTTTGTGCGATCCTGGAGAGGACTTCCTGTCGAGACCCATTGTCTGACACAATGGCTCCTAAATATTTGAAGCTGTGCACTGTGTTGAGGGATTGGCCTTGTACTTTGATGTCCGTGTTGATGCCATTGGTGTTGTTGGTCATCATTTTGGTCTTCTCTGCACTTATTTCCATTCCATAAGCTCTGGAGGTGGTGTCAAGCCTCTGTACAAGCTGTTCAAGTTCTTGTTCCTCTCCAGCCAATCCATCAATATCATCCGCAAAACGAAGATTGGAGATTGCTCTGCCCCCTATGCTGACTGTGCCTTCGTGATCTGCAAGAGCATCTGACATGATGCGCTCTAGGAAGATGTTGAAGAGTGTTGGAGAGAGTAGGCATCCTTGACGCACACCGATTGTTGTTCTGAACCAGTTCCCGATGACGCTGTTATGGAGGACTGCACTGGTAGCCTTGTCATACAGGCTTTTGATGACTTCTATGATTTTAGGGCTGATGTTGTACACTTTCATGGTTGCCCATAGAGCTGCATGCCAGACTCGGTCAAATGCCTTCTTGAAGTCTATGAACACATGATATAGATGTTGTTGGTGCTGTAGGTATTTCTCACAGATTATTCTGAGGTTGAAAATCTGTTCAGTGGTACTTCGCCCTGCCATGAATCCTGTTTGTTCTTCAGCTATGATTTGTTCAGCTTGTGGTTTCAACCTGTTGAGTATTATTTTCAGGAGGACCTTGCTGGGATGGCTGATGAGGCTGATGGTGCGGTAATTTTCACACTCCTGAAGGTTACCTTTTTTAGGAAGAGTGATGACAAGCGACTGGGTCCATGGTGTAGGCCATTCCCCACTCTGCCAGATCTTGTTACAGATAGTGGTGAGAGCATCAGTCATCGCTTCTCCTCCTGCTTGTAGCAGTTCCGCTGGTATGTTGTCCACTCCCGCTGACTTCCCTTTCTTCAGCGATTGCACTGCTGCCTCAACTTCTTCCCGGAGAATTGGGAGGATTTCTTCTTCTTCTCTGCTCTCGGGATATGCTAGAACTGATGGGTCTCCATTTGGTGTATGGTTGTAAAGGTCAGAGCAGTACTCTGTCCATCTGTCCAAGACTTCTTGTTCTTCTGTAAGGCAAATGCCAGACTTGCTTTGGATAGTGGAGACTTTGGGCTGTTTAACACTTGTCAGCCGCTTCACAGTCTGGTAGGCCTTCTTGCTGTTGTTCTTGTTCAGATTGTTCTCTATTTCCTGGCATTGATCTTTTATCCAGTTCTCCTTTGCTGTGCGCATGCCTTTTCGGATGTCATTGTTGATTTTTCGGTAGACATCAGCTCCCTGTGAGGTGTTCTTTTTCTTTTTTAACTCTCTTCGTTTATCACACAGATCCAAAAGTTCAGGTGTGATCCACGGCTTCTTCTTTGGTCGGTGCTTGCCAAGGATCTCAGTGGCGGCATCTGTTACAGCTGAGTTGAAGGTATTGGTCATGGTGTTGACATCTACTTCGCCTGCCCCCAAAATAAGCAGTGGTGCAAATTTCCCTCCAATTGTGGCCTGAAATATTTTTGCCACCTCCGGGTCTTGCAGTTTGTCCAGGTCGAACTTCAGCCTAGTGCACTTTGCTGTATTTACTCTCTTCAAATGGAGCCGGAAAGACATCATCACGAGATCGTGGTCACTTCCAATGTCTGCTCCTGGAAAAGTGCGTGTCCTGCCAATGTTGATGCTTGATCTGAAGCGTTTCTTGACCATGATGTAGTCGATCTGGTTGTGATGTTCCCCGCCGGGACTGTGCCATGTCCATCGTCTGGATTTTTTGTGGAGACCAAGCGTGTTTGCCAGTACCAGATTGTTGTATCTGGCAAACTCCAATAGCCTCAGACCCCTGTCATTTGTCTCGTTGTTGCAGTGGGGTCCGCATGTGTCTCCCCAGTTGCGGTGCGCATCTTGGCCAACCTTGGCATTCCAGTCGCCTTGCACTATGACTATGTCCTTCTTCGGCGCTTGGTCAAGGACCGCCTGTATATTTTCATAAAAATCCTCCACTTCGCTGTCTTCATAGTCTGATGTTGGGGCATAGGCCTGGATGATGGTAATGTTGAAAGGGGTTGCTCTCAGACGGATGGTAATGAGTCTACTGGAGACTGGGCGGCAACCCATGACAGTGGCTAGAATGTTCTTGTGGACCAAGAATCCAACGCCGTGTTCGTGCCTGTCATCTCTACCGCTGAAATAGAGCTTGTGGCCTTTGTCAGTCGTTGTTTCACCTAGGCCTTTCCAGCGCAGTTCGCTGATACCTAGAACGTTCCATCGATAGTGGTCCAGCTCGTGGGCCAGTTCTTCTAATTTTCCTTCCGCAGTTAGGGTCCTGACGTTCCAGGTTCCTATGACGATGTTGTTTCTCGTGCGGATCTTGCTATATTGTCCATCAGTAGCATACTTAACACCTCCGTCCTGGTGGCCAACGGAAGGCGCGGTCCTTGTGCCGGGTGACGGCCCGGGCGACGACCGATCCGGTATGGAATTAGTGGATTGTGTCATCATGTAGTGTGTCTTGGGCAAAAAAGACCTGGCAGGGCCCAATCCTCTCCAGGCTGTTGGCCACAGCCGAAATCCACGAATACAGTGTGGCTCGCCTTGGCCCTGAGCACGTGGTCGTTGAACCTGTAGTAACGTGAGGTTCCTCCGCCCTGGCCGGTGACTTCTGTGTAGAAGACTTTCGCCCAGTGATGCCGTGCTAACATCACCCCTGTTAGTCGCCTCTTACGACACGCCGGGAAACGTTGGGTCTATTCTATTTGCCCGAACCCACAGAGCTTAATATATAATTATATTATATTATATTATATTATATTATATTATATTATATTGTGTTGTGTTGTGTTATGTTATTTTATATTATATAGTTTAGCGTCCATTCCTATCTGTGATAAATATATTGTGTTAGACCACAATATTGTATTGTATCAGCTCATTGCATTGCATCGTTTCGTCTGGGGGGTATTTGGTGTTATAATTCATAGAATCATTCATTGATAATGCGAGACGTACTAATTAGGTCATTGCGTCACATTGCATTAGTTTTTATTGCATTTGGCCTTGGTTGGTATTTTTGTTTTACAACAGGTTTGTTCCGCTACGCCATTATGCAGAGTGGATCCCCGCTAGCGTACTGGGCGCTGCTCCACCCGCCAGCCTCCACTCTGGCCGCCACCCGGATATTTGCCATCAACCTCGGGTGCTTGGCGGACAACAACATGGCCGCGGTCAAGGCCTGCCTCAAGAAGCTGTCTTGGAAAGCCATCAACAACGCCAGCTACCAGGTCAATACGCGTTACGGTCGTCATTGTCGTCGTCGTTGTTGTGATGGTGATGGTCACTGTCGTCATCGTCGTGTCATCAGCCATCATTGTAGTGTTTTGATATCTAGTTTCGTTTTTAAATGCAAGGGCATTCACCCTGTAGTTATTTGGTTGTTCACGTTAAGAATAAGCTCCTTTGCAGTGGTGGCTGTTGATGGCGGTTGCCCATGATCTATGCTTTGAGTCAAGCTTACATAAAGCGATGCAAGGAATCAATACGTGTTTGTGATTACACTGCAGAGTGTTGAGTGCTCGTTATTAGTCTATATCTATACTGCAAGCACAATCATCATCATCATCATCATCATCATCATCATCATCATCATCATCATCATCATCATCAGCAGCAGCAGCAGCAGCAGCAGCCGCAGCATCATGATCATCACCATCACCGCCGTCGTCATCATCCGAACCAGAAAAATACACATAGTTCCGATGACATTGAAAATAATTAAAGATGATTATGATGCATTATCATCACTTTCATCTTAATGTCGATGTCACCGTTTTTTTGCCTAAAGTTTGTGTCTAATAATTATTCTTCATCATCACCGCCGCCTTCATCGTCCGAACCAAACGAATACAAATAGTAACTGTGACACCAAGATAATGATAATAAATGAGTCATGATGATGATGATGATGATGATGATGATGATGATGATGATGATGATGATGATGATGATGATGAGGATATTTAAACATATTTTTTAAACAGCCTTTTGTTTTACACTAACTTTATTTAAGCATTCAGTATAGAACAACAGACTAGGTTTTCTTGCCATAAAAATTCCATCGTAACTTTTAAACTTATACATTATACTGGTTTGCATCGATAAAAAATAATGAACAAAAAACAAATAGCACGCGAACTCGAAACAGGCATAATGGTATACAGTAGATTCCCGTGCTAGGAAGTTTGCATTGCAAATGAAGATGACGCTACCACACTGGAGAGGTCTATCGACCCTTAATCCGACCCCTCAGGGGACCAGGTCCCTCACGAGACCGCCAAAATGACAGATTGTACAGCCATTAGGGGCACTTCTCCAAGACTTTGTCCAGCGAATCAGTCATGGGCTTGTCCAGCGATTCAAGTCATGGGCCTGCGTGTAGATTCTGGACTACAGAAACGCTGGTCCAAAGACCAGGAGCAAAGATGTAAATATAGACTGTGCAAGAACAAGCAGAAAGAGCGTTTGAATGTGAATCTGGCTTTGGCGTAACCGAATAAAACAAACCTCAGTCCCCTCCCTTTCCTTTTCTCCCATCCTCCCCCCCACCCCCACCCCCACCCCCATCTCCAGTCCCCATCCCTAACCCCCTCCCCTCCCCTCCCCGTCTTGTCCTTTACCCCTCATAACCCTCCTTGTATCCCGCCTATTCCTTCTAAAAGCAATGTTAAGCCAGAGAGTAAGAGATCGTAATATGCTAAGTGAAGTCTTATTCATCCTGTCCTCTCCCCCTGTCCTCATCTTTTTCCACCTCTCCGTTCTGAAAAAACAAACAAACAAGAAAAGATGTTGGGCAGAAGACTATGATAGCGTGTTCGGAAGCAGGTACTGGAGTATAAATGAATAAATCAAGTACAGTCTCTTAAGACCCTGTCGCCAGACACCCTACGCGCTCTGCCTTTCATGATAAACTGCACAAAGCGGTGGGTTGGAACAATCCAAAGTCCACTTTAACAAAGGCTATGTTGATTCTGAAGAATGTAATAAAGCAGAGTAAGCTTAATGCCAGCGTTCAGCTTGCTTAATTCCTTGAATTCCGCGTGGAACAAAGGGCCTCAGCCAGCGTTCAGAGTGTACAGTAATGAGAAACACATGTAAACATAAACCTAAAGTGTGCTAATTTAGACCACAATGAGTCGTTTTGTCATGCGTTTTTTGTCTAAAGTAGCATTATTTTGTTTGGTTTATGTCCACAATTGTTTCTCATTAATTCTGAAGAAGCATCACCGCCCGTATTTAGAACCCGTGCAACGCCGTAATAAACTGGAGCCGGCATATTTCCAGACCGTCCAGGGAGTCTGAGAATCACACTCGATGCCTCACGACAAACGCTCCTTGGTTATCTTCGCGTATTGAGACGACGAAGGAGGGGGAGGGGAGTGATAGGGCTTTGGGGGGTTGTGGTTTTGTGGTCGTCTTCCGTGCATCGAGACGGAAGCTTCCGTGGTCTTTTTCCGAGATGATAATTACTCGTATGTCGGGGTCTATTTACATAACAACGCTATCGCTGGCCAAGCTAGTAAGCGCGATCTGCAGTTCGCGTGCATAGCGTTCATCATATTCACCATGGCCCCGATACACCCTTTATGACCAGTGTCACACACAGGTCCGCTACTCATAAAAACAAGCTACATACTCCGCTCACATTCCAGTAGAAGCGCTCGTGACCAGAACCTTTGCTCTTCGACGCGCGCCCTGAAACAGCCTTCAAGCGTAGGCCTGATTGATATATTTCTGACGCGTCAGCATGGGACAACAACTACACGCGTCAATATATCTGCAGCGTCAGCATGGGAATAAACAACACGCGTCGATAGATCTCTGAAACGTCAGCGCTGGACCGACAACACGCGTCAGAGCTGGAACGACAACACGCGTAGATATGTCTTTGAAGCGTCAGCGCTGGAACGACAATACCCGTCGATATGTCTCTGAAGCGTCAGCGCTGGAACGACTACACGCGTCGATATGTCTCTGATATGCCGCGTCGATATGCCTCTGTAGCGTCGAGGCGGGAACGACAACGCACGTCGATATGTCTCTGAAGCGTCAGCGCTGGAACGACAGCACGCATCGATATATAATCTCTGAAGTGTCAGCGCGGAAACGACATCACGCGTCGGTATATCGTTTTAGACCTATGCATCATCCAAGCCTAAATCTTTTATATACTAATAATAATTAGTAATAATAATAATAATAATAATAATAATAATAATAATAATAATAATAATAATAATAATAATAATAATAATTTTATTTATATAGCGCATTATCAAACAATAGTCTGCTCAAGGCGCATCAAACACAGTCAAACCCACAGTAAAATAGATAGAATACAATCAATAAATGAAATTAAAAACAAAAATTCATTAAAATTTAAAGTGAAAAAATGGAAGAAACCTCACACACACACAATAGTTACATTAAAACAATGTACTAACCCCTTAATAAGACTGACAATATAATAAAAGTAAAAATGCAGAACAAAATGATGGGAAATGTGAAAAACAGGAAATGTTATTAGAAATGCAATCACATCTTTTAACTCTGGACAATAAATAAGTAAATATCAAATTACACGTTAAAAAATAAGTCATTCACATAAGACATGAAGAATGATTATTAAACGATCGTGACCATGATGTCATAGACTTTATTTCGCGCCCACACACACACCTAAGCATTGTCAGACAAAGACACAGGTACACACATACAACCGCAAGCTATTGTGATGTTTTAATTCATCAGCACCCTTTACTTCAGTTCCCCTTTTCAGAAAGGGAGTGCTATCAATATGTATTGTATTGTATTGTATTGTATTGTATTGTATTGTATTGTATTGTATTGTATTGTTGCAGCATGTTCAAGGCTTGTACAACTTCTCCCCCCTTGTCGACGGCCATTTTATCTTGGCGCCTCCAGAACAAGCTCTGACGAACCTTCCGATCAACGGGGAAGCCTTTATGACGGGCATCACCCGAGATGAAGGCTCTCAGACTGGTGAGTTGTTGTTTTGGTGGTGGTGGTTGTTGTTGTTGTTGGTGGTAATGATGATGATGATGATGATGATGATGATGATGATGATGATGATGATGGTGGTGGTGGTGGTGGTGGTGGTGAACCTTTATTTCCACCGGTTTGGCGACCTAAATACCATTTAGGTAGCCGATCACTGTGAACTGGCTACCTACTATTTTGAACGGCTACCTATAATGTGAATGTCTACTTAACCATATTTGTGAACTGCTACTTAATTTTGAACCCATTTTTACGACAGGCGACCTAAATGTGAATGGTTACCTGCCTGTGAATGGCGACTTAAGCAGTTCACCACCACGGCTACCTATTACGTGAAATGTTACTTGATGGTGATATGGCTACCTAATATGCTATGTTGTTAAACTGACATGAAACAATTTGTTAAAAAAACATTGACCATTGATACGTTGAAGCGTAAATTTTAAAGCCACTTTAAACTACTTCCATTCTTCACTTTAACATCATTCTTGCTTGAGATAGAGAGACAGAGAGGGGGTAAGGGGGATAAAGGAAGTTCTACACAAACATTTGTATGGACAGAATGCACAATAATGTTGTAACCACACTTTCATTGTTGCAACGTTGTAATTTAATTCTCAATGAGGATCACTCTACCACAAGGATAACAGAAATTATTTTATTTCGCCAATTGACATGTAATAGATACAACAATCGGAATATTATTTGGTGTTGGACAATGGCAGAATGTTTTATATTTAACATCTCTCTGTCTTTCTCTCTCTCTTACACGCACGCACACACGCATACCTACATACACAAATGCATGCACAGCCACACGCACTAGCACAAACATACCCAAAGGCGCGCACACAGTCATCGCCTATACTACTACTAAACACAAACTCTCACAGCGAGAGCATCATTATTACATGATATTCCATAGCATACTGAAATGCATAAACAGACATTTATGTGAGAACATACCACATAAAACAATACTTTCAAACAGCTTCACATCACTTCAAGAGTCTTTATTGTCCAAACACATGGCATGGATATTTGTTTTGCAATGCAAGAAAAGAGATAACATCAAAAACATAGTCATACAATATTAATACATTTGATATACTATCATACACAACTTCCATACCGATATACAAATCTATCACCACTAGCACACAGGCCTAAACAGGTATCCAGTCACATACCCCTGCGTACACATTAGACACACAGATAATTATTCCACAATACACAAAACCACTCAAACCCACCCATTCCTCCATGCCTTAGACCCATCCTAGCCATCCATAACACCTCACTCCTGTATCTATACACTCGCACTTAAATACTTTTCATCCTTTCTACCACTCAACTCGTTGACTCACACATACATCCATGCACAGACATACACACATGCTTCCTCGTGCACCCACCCCTCCATTCATGTCTGCATACACCTTGCACTAACGACAGCAATATTAGGTTCCCGGAATAACTAGGTGCGACAAAGTACTAATGACTTCAGCAAAACTATCTTTTTAAAATTACAATACTGAGTACTGGTGAAAACCTGATGAAGGTGATGATGGTGATTTAATAATAATAATAATAATAATAATAATAATAATAATAATAATAATAATAATAATAATAATAATAATAATAATAATAAATAATTGTAATCATAAGAGTAATTATAAAAATAATAATAATAACAATACAACTAATTAAACTAATACAACAGCAGCAACAACAAGACTAGTAATATATGGTAACAATGATAATCCGAAAAAGGCATGCGCACAGCAAAGGAGAACTGGATAGAAGATCAATGCCAGGAAATAGAGAACAACAGCAAGTAGGCCTACCAGTCTGTAAAGCGGCTGACAAGTGTCAAACAGCCCAAAGTCTCCACGATCCAAAGCAAGTCTGGCATATGCCTAACAGATAAACAAGAAGTCTTGGACAGATGGACAGAGTACTGCTCTGACCTTTACAACTATTCACCAAATGGAGACCCATCAGTTCTAGCATGTCCCGAGAACAGAGAAGAAGAAGAAATCCTCCCAATTCTCCGGGAAGAAATTGAGGCAGCAGTGCAATCGCTAAAGAAAGGAAAGTCAGCGGGAGTGGACAACATACCCGCGGAACTGCTACAAGCAGGAGGAGAAGCGATGATTGATGCCCTCACCATTATCTGTAACAAGATCTGGCAGAGTGGGGAGTGGCCTATACCATGGACCCAGTCGCTTGTCATCACTCTTCCCAAAAAAGATAACCTTCAGGAGTGTGAAAATTACCGCACCATCAGCCTCATCAGCCATCCCAGCAAGGTCCTTCTGAAAATAATACTCAACAGGTTGAAACCCCAAGGTGAACAAATCATAGCTGAAGAACAAGCAGGATTCAGGGCAGGGCGAAGTACCACTGAACAGATTTTCAACCTCAGAATAATCTGTGAGAAATACCTACAGCACCAACAACATCTATATTATGTGTTCATAGACTTCAAGAAGGCGTTTGACCGAGTCTGGCATGCAGCTCTATGGGCAACAATGAAAGTGTACAACATCAGCCCTAAAATTATTGAAGTCATCAAAAGCCTGTATGACAAGGCTACCAGTGCAGTCCTCCACAACAGCGCCATCGGGAACTGGTTCAGAACAACAATCGGTGTGCGTCAAGGATGCATACTCTCTCCAACACTCTTCAACATCTTCCTAGAGCGCATCATGTCAGATGCTCTTGCAGATCATGAAGGCACAGTCAGCATAGGGGGTAGAGCAATCTCCAATCTTTGTTTTGCGGATAACATTGATGGATTGTCTGGAGAGGAATAAGAACTTGAACAGCTGGTACAGAGGCTTGACACCACCTCCAGAGCTTATGGAATGGAAATAAGTGCAGAGAAGACCAAAATGATGACCAACAACACCAATGGAATCAACACGAACATCAAAGTCCAAGGCCAATCCCTCAACACAGTGCAAAGCTTCAAATATTTAGGAGCCATTGTATCAGACAATGGGTCCCGACAGGAAGTACTCTCCAGGATCACACAAACAACTGCTGCCCTGACAAGGTTGAAGCCCATTTAAAAAGACAGGACCATCAATCTACATTCCAAAGTAAAACTGCTGCGCTCCCTTGTCATCTCCATCTTCCTATATGCTTGCGAAGCATGGACCCTCACAGCAGATCTCCAACGAAGAATACAAAGCATGGAGAGGAGGTGCTACAGAAGACTTCTGGGCATTTCCTATACACAACACATCACCAACGATGAAGTCCGACAGACCATCACACAAGCCATTGGACAACACGATGACCTGCTCACAGTGGTGAAGAAACGGAAACTCCGATGGTATGGCCACGTCACCAGATCATCAGCCCTTGCAAAGACTATTCTGCAAGGCACGGTGCAAGGAGGTAGAAGAAGAGGGAGACCGAAAACGAGGTGGGAGGACAACAATCGAGAATGGACTGGTTTGACACTGAGCGAAGCCATCAGTGCTGCTGAGGACAGAGAAAGATGGAGTATGCTGGTTAAACGATCATCTGTGGTGCCCCTACGACCTCCGGGTTACGGGACAGGATAGGATAGGACAGGATAGGAACAATGATAACACTAATAATAACAATACTACTAAAATTAATAATAATAACAACAAAAAGGATACAAAACCAAGCTTCGTGATGATCTAGGAGAACAAAATTAGCTGTTCGTGAGTTTAATATCCATGATAGTTATTGTCAACAAAACTACATAGTTGGAAGTAATAATAATAATAAAAACAAGAAGGATACAAAACCAAGCTTCCATGATAGTTATTGTTAACAATAAGCATCAGAAATGCCAAACAAATCAGCAACGACCTGTACAGGCAGATTCAACCTCAGTTGAGTGAGGACAATTAACACTTCTTGAAATTTTGCTTGTGATTGATCTGGGCCCACTAATAATATGAGGCATGAGGAATGACACCGGAACAGCAAGAGTCAAAAAAGATGGTAGGCCTGTGTAATATTTAACCTTCTCATCATCTCTAGACCCATCTTCTTTTTAAAAAAAAGTCATCTGACATAGTGCTGGCATTCAGTTTCATACGAAGAGTGAGGTTTTCTGTTCTTAGGGTCTGAAACTCAGACTCCATGGCTTCCAGGTAGGAAATGGTAATGTCGGTCTGGACTTCCTGCTCCACAGTTCCTTTCAAATCAGTAGCTTCTTCACCCAGTTCTAAATCAGTGTCCCCTCCAAGATCACCCATAGATGCGTCACTGTCTGTGGTGTTCTTACCGTCCTCAGCATGATCTGCACAAATAAGAACCATAACATACACATAACTATTTGTTTACTTCAAGCACATTCTATGTTTAGGTGATCATACTGCCTTGAAATGTTTCACTTTTGTTTTTTTACTCAAAAGTATGAGTAAATGCTTATTTTTGGCAATCAGTGTTCCCAACTTCCTGCCATCTATAAGACAAGATGTGGATTTTTTTCAAATTAACCAAAATGAAAACTGAAGACAGTTTATTTAACTGTAGTTTAATACTGATGAATTAAGATTCACCACGATGAAGTGGTGGGAACGGGTTGTGGTGAGAGAAAAAAATTAACACTGGATCTGGGTGCATGCTTCCCTGGAAAACTGCATTCCTGTGCACTTACTAACAACTGCATTACCTTCAAAAAGCATAATTTCATGGACCACATCAAATATCTAAATACGAAGGCGATGCATTATACATGACAATGTTAGATTTACAAACATTAAAAAGTGCATTTTAGAAAGGCAGCATTGTTTCAAAAACACAATTTCTTTACACGTGAAGATAAACCATGAAATATATATATTCATTGCATACTGTTGTGGGCATTTCCTTGTTTCTGTTGCTCTCTCTTCTGTTTCCATTCAAACCGGTCCACATCAGTGGATGCACATTTAATGTTGTAGCCAAGGTGCAAAGTTGGGATCCAGTTGGGATCCAGTTGGGCGCATCATCTTGATAGAACCCGCACGTTTTCCTGTCATCAAAATCAACTCAAAATGTAATAACAACTACACTAAAATATTGACTTGCATGATAAACAAAAGAAGCACTCTACTCGTCTCTAGTCTTTCCTCTGTGATTCTGGAAGAAAGGTAAACAACACGTGTTTCTCCTCAGGTGTTTTGTGTGTGGTGTTTTTTAATTTTTTATTTTGTATTCAAGTAAACGTGAAATTTGAAAAAAAAACAAAAAACAAATACAGTCCCAGTCTTTATATCACGAAGCTTAAACTCACATTCTATCTATGAAATGTGAGAACAGAGCAAAAGTCATCTAAAAACCCTCCAACACACGACCTGCTCAAAAATGGCAGATTTTACTACTGCCAGGTTGTCGGTGAAAGTGGGCAGCTGCAACTTCGCAATGGCCTAGTAAGACAAATAACAAAATGCATGTGAACCATTGAACAATTATTGAAAATGCTTACCTTTCACAAAGTGGCGTGACCACACACGGGTCCATGGTTTTACTGTTTTGTCTGTGATCTTCTTTCGATTGATTTGGGCGATTCAAAGCCTTCTCCTCCAAGCTGTCAGCTCGCGTATGTTGGAGCCTCTATTGAATATAATCGTCGGAATTCTATGGTAAGAGATCCCAAGATCTCTAGTACTTCGCTTCGAACAATGTTTGACACAACAATCGTTCGTCATGTTGAGAAAAATGCGAATAATTACGCACAAAGTTATGACGTCAATCGGGATAGGTCCAGTCTATTCTCTCTCTTTCTCTCTTTGTCCGGAGAACAGTTATTCGGGGTGGGGACATTCCAAGCAGTATAACACCCGTTCTGCTTGACTTATTTACACACTTTTGGTTGCAAACAACGCACCGTTGAAATACCTACCTACAATGTTTGTATATTTGCTAAAAGTTTTCAAACAGTTTTGCGATTGATTGATTTTGACTGCCACCGATTGTCTTGGCTACCTAAGCTAAAATACGGTTATTACATATATTATAATACTTCGCCACCAAGCCCATAGATCATTACAATAATTAAAAATAGTATCGAATTTAAGTTTTTTGAGTACATGGTGTCAAAGTTTTAACTTTTTGTAAAAGTGTTGACCAAAATAAGCGCGGTGGTGCTTTTCCAAACTGCACATGGTGACCTAAATCGGATATAAAAACCCCAAATCCACATTTCTCCCGCCACGATGAACAAAGTTAAGTTTTTAATGATGGTCAAGCCGAATGTAACTAGCTCATATGCACATGGCATTCTACTTAATTGAATTAAGGACGCTGTCACTGACTTTCTTAGGTAGCCATTTTCGGCTTATGCCACGGGTTTTTACAATGTTCCAGAAAATCACTATAAAACTAAAATTACTGATTGGATTTTCAAAAATTTTCTTTCACCACTTTAGTAACATTCCAGGCAATGTTTCTGCCAAGTTTGGTTACATTTGGTTAACGTTTAGATATTTATTTTTCATTTCAATCGTTAAAACGAGTTCACGCAACTTGGTGTTGAAATCTGGACATATGGGCAGTGTGAGGAAGTAATACGCTTGACTCAGGTTTTTTTAAACCACCAAAAACACGTGGTGTTTCAATTCTAAATTTTATACAAAATATATTTCTTGATATTTCTTAACCAAACAAACACCACCTAAGTTTTTACATCAAAATAAATAAATTTCATTAAATAGAACACGTAAATAGTTTTAGGTAGCCACTTTTTGGACACCTCCCATTGGTATAAAAAAGTAATAATAACTGTTCCATTGAATTTTTTAGAAACCTACACCCATATAATTTACAATGAAACACTCAGAATCTTAATTGAAAAACTAGAAAGTACTCGTGGTGGAACCATTTTGATTAGGTAGCCAACGTCACGCCAGCAGGTAATGGTGGTGGTGGTGGTGGTGGTGGTGGTGTGTTAAGCTTTTTTTTTGTTGCCTAGACTGCAGTATTGCGCTTTGTATCATGTCGGCATTAAAGTTAAGCTGAATGTAACAACTGCATGAGTGGAAACTGACTGGAATCACTATGTTGTAGTGCAGTACTTGGATTGTAGTGGATTACGTTATGAATGAAATGAAAATTAAACAGAGTGAAATTGAACAGACGTAATCTCACTTCAAATGTCAATCTGCAAACTATATATTATATACGCGCCTGTTCACTCTTAGTGGACTCCAGAGAAATTCTGCTGTGAATACTGACAAATCTTACTTATAATTATTGTCAATATTAATTTGCTTTGAGAGTTTGTAAGTGTTCGTTTTAACTGTGTCATGGTACATCATGCATGCACTGTGCACCACCACATCTAACCTTGACCTATTAGGGGTCTTTCGGAACGGGTGAAAGTGAAAGTGATTGTGTGTTCGTTTCGTCCAACGAGAGGCACGCCGCTGATTCTTACGCCGCGTTACGAAACGAAACGAACGTGTTTCTGTGCGCGTTCGATTCCATCACCTAGTTTCGTTGTGATTATTATGCCTACGTAAGGCTTCTTCTAACAAATTATGATTTGACACGAATGTAACGATTAGGTTGAACTTTAAAGATGGATTAGTGCTCTAACATTTAAGATATTTTACATTCTAGCTTCGAGTTTCATTTTTGTCACATAAAACAGTTTTTGGACTGCTGATTGGTGATACAGAATAGATAGATTCTAGACAGCCATGACGGCATGAGGGTTTGGGCACTCTTTTCAGTAGCTCGTTTGAAAATACGTTTTAAGTCTGAGACCGAGTTTAGATCCCCATTATTACTTCTAAAATGGTTGAGTAATGTACCATATACAAATTCAAATCATTTTTGGACATTTTACAAACGATTTAATAACCAAAATGTACTCACGAACATTAGTTCGTGGAAAACCTGATTTCCACGAAGTTTTATTCGTTGTGGTAGGCAGACTTCGTGACCTTTCACCACGGGAAGTAAAAGCGTCACATAAATTGCTGACGTCACAACAATAAGTAGTCCCGATTCACATTCACTTTCACTTTCACTTTCACCCTCTTCCGAAAGATCCCTAATTATCAGTATGGGGTTCGCGTATTTCTATTGCCAGCCGGAGTACCTTTGAGCAAGTAAGATGGTTGTTGTTTGTTTTGTTTTTTTAATTAAAAAAGAGTTAGACTAGAGTGTCTGTAATAGCGTCAGCTCGTAAATGCGCTCTGTTAGAACAGTCCACGTTTGTGTTTGTCCAGCTCAGGTGATCTTGCAAACGGCTGAGAAGGATAACCGGCAGTTCCGTTTCGAGGAGGACTTTCCCAAAGATTATACTCCGCCGCCAGTCAAGGCCTTCAGCATGGTCCCTGGAATAGGGCGTGAGTATATATGTATTTATTTTTTTTAATGGGCTAATTCATTAATTTATGTAAGCCTATTGCGATTTCACATGCAACATTACCCTAAGTATTATTTATTTATTTTTTTATACCATTTCAGAATTACCTTAAAGGTCTAAGTAAGCATTCAATTCAATTCAATTCAATTCAATTCAATTCAATACAACTTTATTTATCCACATAGGGCAATTACAAGATTTAGAAGCAGCTAATATTATTGAAATAAATAAATACATAAAAAAGTTTAAAAAACTGTGAAATTTAAAGTTTATCACACGATTTCATAAGCACATGTCCTACCATACAAACATAAACCAAACACACACGCAAACACACACACACCACGCACATCATGAACACTCACAGCCGACAGTTAAATCAAATAAAAACATGAAGGTAAGAAAATAAGGTAAGAATATCATCAATGAATCATCTTAGCAGTAGGGCGGCGGGGAAAATGTTAAAGTGGAGATGATCGCATCAAATTTAGCAGTCGAATTGCGCAAGGAATAAAACTGTGGGAGCGGCGATTACCTTTACAGGCCGGTAAGGCAAAACGGCGCCCGGATGGTAGCACTGAGAATTCGCCCGCCAGAACATGCTCTGGTCTACAAATAATTCCGTTCGCCTTCTTAATGATTTGCCGATCGCAGAAAGAACCCAGGTCTCTCTGCTTGACACCGATGATCTTTGAACAGACATTGACAATGCTGGACAAGCTATTCCTATCCCTCACAGTCAGGCTGTGGAACCAACAAACAAACGAAAAAGTCAGCAAGCTCTCAATGAAAGATTGATAAAACAAGCTGAGAATCTTAGAATTCACAGAGAAAGACTTCAGTTTCCGGAGAAGGTACAATCGCTGTTGGCCCCGTTTGACAATGATACCGCGGACTGGGCGTGAATATATATATATATATATATATATATATATATATATATATATATATATATATATATATATATATATATATATATATATATATATATATATATATATATATATATATATATATATATATATATATATATATATATATATATATATATATATATATATATATATATTTATTTATTTATTTATTTATTTATTTATTTATTTTGGTCAGGTTGTCTCTCTATTTATTTATTTATCATTTTTGTAATTATTATGTATCTTTAATGTATGTATTTTCTTTAAATGTTATCTGGAATGGAGGCGAAAGTTTTTACAATTTTTAGTTTTATTTTTTAAATCAATATAATCTAGGGGAGACAACTGCGTACAACAGCGCGAATGGTTTCCATTATTACAATTACAATATTGTTTCCCTTTACCGTTTTGTGCTTCGAAGTTTATTCTTCCATTACTTTTAGAGGGGGGAAGGGGGGAGGGTTGAGGGTGATGGGGAGGAAGGGTAGAAGGGGCGGGACCGGGTCGGGAGGTGGGGAGAGGGAGGGAGTTCCCCACGAGATGGCAAACGGGCACACGAATAAAAGAAATTACTAAATAACGTACATTTTGTAATGTTGCAGGGACTGAATGCCTGATTTATTTTCGCCCTGTTGGTTCATTTGTTGATTTATTATGATTGTTCTGGTGTCCAACCAGATTTGGTATACCATGAGTACAAACCCTGGGACGATCCTTACAACAAGACAGCAAATTTGGTTGGAGTTTCTCACGTGAGTAAGATGTTAGAGATCGTTGTATTATCAACTCTTGGCACAAATAAACGGCTTACGTTTTCAATAGAAACCCTTCGGATGAGAGTATAAACCGAGGTCTAATTTGTGCACGGCCGCACTCCGTCGCACGAACTTTACACATCCTGACTCTCATGTCCTAGACAAGCGAATGCCGGCTATATACATACACTCAGCTCGCAATAGGTCTCTTCTTCTCCAATGCCCTGCAGCCCAGGATTGTGTAGCAGTATATCTTTATTAAAGTCCATAATAATAATAATAATAATAATAATAATAATAATAATAATAATAATAATAATAATAATAATAAAACAGGATGCTATGTACGCGCCTTTCCCCAAGGCTCAAAGCGCGGCGATCTATACCAACATACACGCTCAACTGTCTCATTTACCCTCACACACACCAAATACACATACACCACTCAAACAGGTGGTGTAAAGGCAGGGAGATCGCTATTAGAAGACGGAAGAAAATCGAATTTTTATTTTTGAAATTTTTATATTGACTGCATCCTGTACCATTATTGAAGGGAGGGAGGAAACCGGAGTGCCTGAAGAAAACCCTCGGTGACCTCCATAAAACATTGAAGTCAAAGAGGACTAAAACACCTTGATATCGCTGGGGGTACCTGGGGTGGGGGATATATGTACAACAGATTTAACAAGAAAAATGCTATTTACCAAGAGCATTAAACCTTATTCAACACATAGGCTTACAACACACCAGAATACAAACAAGTAGCATTTTGTTTACTTTTGTTAAAAAAAATAAAAATAATGATTTAAACCAAAAAAATGAGAATTAAAAAATTTTTTAAAATACAAAGGGACATAAAACTTAAAAATGAGTCTGTCATTACCCTATATCACATGCACACCACCCCCCACACATTCACACCAGTAAGCATGGCATGAAAGCATGTTCGCACCCGGACACTTCAACCTTATCACAGTTTAACAAAACATGCTCAAGTACAAAATAAAAAAAAATGTAGTCTGAATATTTTTACAAAATATAATTAGTTAATAATAATAATAATAATAATAATAATAATAATAATAATAATAATAATAATAATAATAATAATAATAATAATAAGGATGTTTATATAGCGCTTTTTCCCAATGAACAATATCAGTTCAAAGTGCAGTACTCAAGCATTCATTCTAAACATCTCTGGCTTCATACAAAATAAAATCAGACACTTGCTAACGAATAAAAGACGATGGAGGGAGGGAGGGAGGAGGGGAGAGCTAAGGATGGGTGATGGGGTGGGTGGTGGCGGTGGTCTGAATCAAAACAACAAACAAAACAAAACAAATGGAGGAATGACGACGATGATGATGGGAGGCAAGATCAGAAAGATTTAAGGAAGAGATGAGTTTTCAAGTTGGATTTGAAAGTAGCTATGTTTGGAGAGCTGCGAAGAGAGAGGGGAAGAGAGTTCCAAGTTAAAGGGCCAAGCACTGAGAAAGATCGACGGCCAGCAGAGGAGAGTTTGTAGCGGGGTATGTGAAGCATAAGGGTGTCAGAGGAAGAACGAAGATTTCTAGAAGGCTTATAGAATTGAATGTTAGGATTGTGCTCAGTCGTCTGGACGTCAGACTAGGCGCCCAAAATTTGCAAGTGGGTACTACGGGCGGCTTGAGTTAGATCTTGTATGAGCCACTGCCTTGAGCAGCTCTTGCTAGAAAAACCGCTATACAAGAACGATTAATGAAACCCGTCTGGTTATTTGCAATTTTGTTTTTCAAGCTCAAGGGAAACAACACTGGTCTAGTCTAAACCGAGTGAAGTGTGCACGGTTTGTTCTCTTGTGATTATGTACAACATCACCCGAATGTAACAAAAAGTAAGGTGCGTTATATATCACTGGCATAATTATAGTTAAAATTAATATTAATGAAGATAGGCCTATAACTATTAATACATATTATAGAATTATTTATATGATTATTTAATTGTACATTTTTTTAAGGAAAGATAAGATGTAACTATTAGCAAAGATTCAAGATAATTTATTGCCAAGTGAATAATACACAAGGAATGCATTTGGTCAACGCTGCAGCACCACACAAAAGCACACATAAAAACATATAAAACATAGTGAACAAGCTGACAGCAAATCCCAATAAAAGGATAAGAAGATAAAGTCATAAAGCAAATTAACTGTACAAAATTGGCAAATATATATTTGCTAGTCAACACACGCACACACACATACACACACACACGCACGCACGCACGCCCATTGCTGAATCATCCATTCGACCTCGTGTTACTTTAACATTAACACACCTATGCGCAGCGAGTAGGCCTACTTGTACGAAACGTGCCCTGCGACAAATTACTGGCTCTCACAATAAGCATGGCGTCCGCATGTACTTGTTGAGGCCATGGTCGGAGAACTGGGTATCTATTAAACAATAAATTTGATAAACTGTGGTTCTGAGTAAGGACTACACTGTCGAGTGCACTGACACTGGATACACTAAAATTGGATACCGAGGAACAAGAAGAAAAGTCCTGATTTGTTCCATCACAGAGTATATTGGCTGCCGTTGCAGGTTGTAGGAGATTCCACGTTCGTGGCACCTGCAGTCAAGCTTGCCAAGCTTCTGAGCAGGCGCTCCAGTGAGGTCTTCCTGTACACGTTCAACCACGTCTCTCGCCTCTCTAGCAGTCCTCAGTGGATGGGTTGGTTATCATCATCATCATCATCATCATCATCATCATCATCATCATCATCATCATCATCATCATCATCATCATCATCAACTACAACAACAACAACAACAACAACAACATCGTCATTGTCATCTTCGTCATCATCCACAACAACAAAACGTCATCGCCATCCACAACTTCATCCTTTTTGTCCTCCTCCTTCTCCTCCTTATCATTGTAATTGTCATCGTGGTCGTCGTCATTATCATCGTCGCCCTCGTTATCAGCAAAAGCGTCATCATCATCATCATCATCATCATCATCATCATCATCATCATCATCATCATCCATCATCATCATCATCATCATCATCATCATCATCACGTAATTAGAACCACGACGGCGATAATGATGATGGTGAGGAGAAGATGGATGATGCTGTTGTGAGACGACGACGATAATGATGATGATGATGATAATAATATTGTTGTTGTGGATGATGATGATGATTATGATGACGATGAGAATAATGATGACGATGATGACGATGATGATGATGATGATGATGATGATGATGATGATGATGATGATGATGATGATGATAATGAAGTTGATGACGACGACGATAGGGGTTTTATTCATTCTGCTAACATATACCCTATACCATTCTTTACATGCTCAGTGCGGTTTGTCAGTAATCGCGATTACTTTCAGGGGTACCACACGGACGTGATCTGTTCTACCTGTTCGGCTGCCCGATCAGCAGTCATCCCCTTCACGACTACTCCGACCTGGACAGGAACGTCAGCAAAGGGTTCATCGATCTATGGAGCAACTTTGTCAAATATGGGTATGTGCTTCCGTGTCGTGATGAATTTAAAGTGACTAACTTTTACACTTTCAGCGGCGCATATCCTTTTCAAATTCACATCGAGTATTGCGCACTGAAAAAAGAAACGGGAAAAAAAAGAAAACAAACAAACATACAAACAAAAAAAAATAAGATGGGAGCCATTCAAATGTATTTCTAGATACACACGCACATAGCCAAAAAATAACAATCCCTATTTTTGAATTTTTGAATGCTTTGGTGTCCGAGGTAAGGTAGAGTCTGTTTTATCAACCGAAAACGAATAACTATACGAGTATTTTTTTTAACGGGTTCTGTTTCTTATTGGCTTTGGTAGGAGTCATTTTTAGCTCAAGATTGTTGGATAGCCATTGCTATTTTTAGGCACAAAAACTACACAATTTATTCATATAAAAAAAAACGAACAAACTATACTTTCGAAAGTTTTTTGTTTTGTTTTGTTTGGTTTTGTTGTAGACTAACTTTTTTCAGTGGGGGCAACATTCACTGTGAATGTGAAAAGGATCTGTCGAAGGAGCCGGATCAAAGTGGGATCCTTTTAAGAATGTATCGTTCGAACGAGTTTTGACGGGTTATGATTGTTATTACGATAAATCATTATTTGCGAAGAAGAAAAACAGTCTCCTTTAAAAAAAAAATCCTTTGCTTCACGAGCAAAGCACGCTCTGATATGATCCGTAAGCTATTAAAGATATCGTGATTATTTCTTCTTTTTTTTTTTTTAGACTGGATGCTCCCGAAAGCGGCTCATTGTGACCTTTTGGATTTGGGATTGAACACATTCTCTTGATAAGTTATTTCCCTTCCAAGAGATGGACAATGATTAATTGTCTGATCCGGAAGCTACGAATGATATCGTGAACGCTTATACTGGATTACCTTTATATGGGAACATTATCTTATAATAAATAATACGCATCACAAAAGAACAGAACTGCTCGTTGTGGCGTTAGGCAATGTCTAAGACGCTAACTGGCTTCGTGGTTAAGTAAATAAGAATATTATTGCGCCAGTATTAACTGAACATAAAGCTTTAGTTTCTAGTAGATGAATTATTTATCTTCCTGTTATTAGCTTTGAGTACGGGCCCAAAACGCGCGTTACGTGAATGTCGCAGCGGCATAAAACAAGGGAGGATACCTGGACAAGAGAAAAAAACAACAACTCGATAACATCATGAAAAGTACTGTGATGGGCTTTCCAGGATCGATACCTTGCTTGAATATAGATGTATTGTATCGTGTTGTTGTGTTGTATTGTATTGTATTGTATTGTATTGTATTGTATTGTATTGTATTGTATTGTATTGTATTGTATTGTATTGTATTGTAGCCTATAACTGCGTTTATTGGGGAAAAAAACATACGTGATGCTGGCGGCAGGGATAGCTCAGTGGTCAGGGCGCACGACTTGTGTGAGTGCGTCTTGGGCGACGTGGGTTCGAATCCTGACTTCAGCAAACTATTGTGTGATTGCTGGATATTACGGGGCCAGCGCCTTGAGAAGCTCTCTGAGCTTGTAAGTGCGCTATATAAGAGAATTCTCTATCTCTATCTATCTCTTATCTATAATAAGAAATTAAATGTAAATGACACGATGTCTTAAAGAGCCAGGGTATAAGGGACGATGTTTGTTTATTTTTGTGTCAGGTGAAGAAGAGCCGATTTTGGAAATGGCATTGCCACCACATTAAAACAAGTTAAATATAATGGGGAATCGTTGCAGGCGGCCCTCTGTGAGCTCGGATCCGGGCTTGGAGATCCCTGCCTTCGAGGAGCGCAACCAGTCTTACGTCATCATCGCCAGCGACGGAAGTGACGTGGACATCCACACAGGCCGCAGGTTGCGGTCGCGGCAGGTGGCCTTTTGGAACAACCTTTTGCCCAAGCTGCAAAAAACGGACCACAAGAACGAGAGTTCGCAGCAAATGCTGACGTGGGTGTTTGTGGCGCTGACGACAGCCCTTCTGGTGATTGTCGTCATACTGTCCCTGTGTGTCTTCTACTTCAAAAGACTAGCGCACGAGCGCTGCGTGGTGCACGCCAACGAGTTCGAGAAGAACTCTTGTCAGTTATGATTCAATTGATTACGGTTTTGTGTATAATTGTTCTTTTGTATTGTTGACTATTGAATTGGTTGCTCATCAATACCTTTGTTATTGTTTTCATACATTGAGCTATTATACTTTTTTTTTCAAACAATGAGCCATCATTATACATGCATTTATTTTCATATAATGAGCTCTTATAGCGAGTGCTTGGTTAATAATCATCTGACATTAGTATTTGATTAACGGCCGTGCAATTTTCATCACACACGTAAGGGAGATAATCGTGGGGGTAAGCCTGTGTCTTCTGTTACGGTTGCAAATGTATTTAGGTGGACCTTGGTGGACCCCACAGAGTAGCGTGAGGTTTGTTCCGACAGTCGACAGTATACCAAAGATACAACATGTTTTATTTTCTATTTTGAATCTGTATCTACCTAGGTAGAAGGTAGAAGAACAGGGAGACCGAAAAAGAGGTGGGAGGACAACATTCGAGAATGGACTAGCTTGACACTGAGCGAAGCAATCAGGGTTGCTGAGGACAGGGAAAGATGGAGTACGCTGGTTAAACGATCCTTTGTGGTGCCCCTACGACTTCCGAGTTGCGGGATAGGATAGGAATCTGTATCCCAAGTATCTTGAAGAAAAAGAAAGGAAGCAAGGGATGGAGGAAGAAAGGAAGGAAGGAAGGAAAAAAGACGAAGAAGAAGAAGAAAGAAAGAAAGTTTTAGAGACTAACTAGATCATGATGTGGCAGAATGGGTCCACAAAATTGAAGAATGTTACTACTGCACCTTTGTGATGTCATCTATACTATCATGACGTTGGTTATACATGTGTAGGCTATCTATGGTTTGAGTTTAGTAGTCTTGAAGTAATCGCTTTTCCTAATTATACTTGCTGTTAATGAGGAATTAGTAACTACGACTATTAAATTACAATAAATTAAATTTTAAAATATAAAATTAATAGTCAAAATACACGTACATAAATCAATACTATTAATAAGTAAAACTAATTAAAAATTAAAATAAAAGGCAATTAAGAAAACAACAAACAAAAACAAACAAAAACCAAAAAGAATGTTAAAATGGTAATAAAAATTTAAAAAAATATATATATATAAAAAACAATTATAATTCAAAATAAATTATTGGAAATTGAAATCAATCAATCGTTCAACCAATCAATGAGTGGAGATGCTAAGCACTCCTTGTTTTAGTTTCACTGCATATATTGCATAATTACCATAATTACCCTTCATACGAAACACATAAGTACATGCTTACATGACTTCTATATATAGCCCTAAACCTTTTCATAGGATGCTGCACTTTCGTTTCTTTTAAAAAAGAAAAAGTGTAAACGCCTCCCACATATAGAGAGAATTGACATTTAACATTAAATGTAAAGTCTGCACTCACCATGAAGTTGGCGATATTTCTGACGGGTCCCCGGGAACAAAGGCAGAGACTGAAGCACCAGAACAATCATTCTGCTAAGATTTTTTGATTTTATATTTTTTATTTTATTTACCTTATTGTCCCTTTTTCCATAGGGAAATTCTGGGCCGCCTCCCCTGGGGAAAGCGTAGTCGCAGCCTGTGGCGCGCCCAAACCCAACCTAACTAACATTAGTTGTGATTTTGAAAATTTGCTGGGGGAGCAAACCGGAGTACCCGGAGAAAACCCCCGAGACGTTGCCCGAGTCGAAAGTAAATAATATTCGGAGAAACATAACGCCCAGATGCGGGCTCGAACCCACACCTGTCAGGCGCCATTGGTTTCTGGCCTGTGGACAAGTCAAGTTAGTCCCGCCTTAGCCAATTTGAACCTGTGTGATGATGATGTATCATATAAAAGTCGTAGTACAATGGCTGTAGTATAGTATATATTATATTTCATTATCCAGAATGCGCACAGAAGCTTCCACTGGAACGACAGTATGATTTATTCATGATTTTGTTTCTGCTTAGTGGGGTGGGGGGAGAGGGAATAAGGGGGTGAGTGTAGCAGAATAGCTGTGCGGGTAGAACACTCGTCAGGGCATCAAGGTTTGCTTCTCGAGGGTGGCCACAAGGGGCATTAGCGTTATTGAAACATAATAAAGCTGCTACCGGGGTGCTATCGAGGATCCACTTCACTTCCGTGAGTTGACGGGTGGTTGGTTTCTTTTCGTATCTCTGCAGTTGCACGTTATAGTAAAGGGGAGGCTACTGGCGGTGGAACAGGTGCTAAAGTGTAGTAGATCGATAAGGTTAACTTAGTAGTCTAGGGTGTTTGACAGTGCGCTTTGAGGTTGCAAGATGGCTTATTCGGGTCCTTTTGAGTTGGATCCTGATTTTGGCCAGCGTGCTTAGCAGGTCTCTGAGCTGAGAACTGTATTTTTTTTTTAAAACAAAACAAAATACAGACTTTATTCAGCAAAATTACAATATACATTGCACATGGAAATTGCCCCGGTACGGTGTTGGTAAACAGTCACACACACACACACACATCCACATCCCACATTACAACTTTTAAGACTTAAAGTTTAGTGTGCAATTGCCTTATAAGAACAAATTACTTGACCTTCAACTAGCGTGTACAATCGCTTAAAACGGCGCGACAAAGAAGGGGAAAAAACTCAGTAGCAACTTCGTGTCATTGAGCCTCATGGTTAATGTTCCTACTTTGCTAAACTTGACACCGTCAAAGTGTAAAATTTTGAGTCTAACTTATAGAATAATGTGTCGGTGACACCTACTGGAAGTCATACCATTTAAAAATTAATATTTCATTTTCATTATCACAATTCCTGGAATGGTTTATTGTCAGATATAAAATACAATTCGCACAAAACCCTCTGACTTGCGGTGTAATTTATTTTGCATGATTATAATCTTAATATATTATTATATCTAAGTATCCAAGTATAATAATGGCTACTTTCACTAAGCCTATTATTATATTATGATATGATATATTATATTTATTATATTATATTGTATTATATTATATTATATTATACAGGGTGTTCCAAAAGTCTTGGGCACATTTTGACATTGAATATTTCCGAAACTATTAAGGATATAAAAACGCATGTGGTAAATTCAGAAAGCTTGAAATCTCAATTTTTACATGGAATGTTCAAAGATGTTCAATGTGAGCACCATTGGTCACACGACACACATCAAGCCGATAGTCAAATTCTTGCCAAACGCGTCCCAGCATTTTCTGGTTGAGTGAACGCCATTAATGGGTCTGAAAAGAAATTTAAAAAATCAACAGCTTTACAAAAAACTTAATGTAATTAGCTTTAAAATGGCACAACTTTTATCTTACTACCATTCATAGTAATTGAGATATGGGGACTTCATATGTACCCAAGACTTTTGGAACACCCTGTATTATATTATATTATATTATATTATATTATATTATATTATATTATATTATATTATATTATATTATATTATATTATATTATATTATATTATATTATATTATATCATACCTGTCAAGTGCTACGGATTTTTGCGTAGCGCTACGCATTTTAAACAGTTTCCCATTGCTACGGCGTATCACAAAGCTGCTACGCAATTTTTCAAAAGTGACGATAATATTTTTTTAAACAAGGGGGTTTTCGCGCGAAAGTAGTCTGTTCCGGTCGAGTCCGGTTTAAAGACACTTAGTAAAAGCACCGCACTTCCGCAACACGTGTTCGTACAGAACTTCAGTCTACGATCAGTCTTTGTGAGGGAGAGACAGACGGAGTTGAACAAAGAAAATGGCAAAGCCTCCACCTAAAAAACTCAAACGACCAGGAAGGCACCTGCCTGAATGGGAAACCGATAAGGATTTTGAAGGCCTAGTGGAGAAGTCCAAAGAAAGTAGAATCAATAAAGTTTAGTGATAGAATATGAGTTACTCATAATGCTATTACTAAACTTTATTGAGTCTACTGATGCATTAGAAAAATTGTTTTCCTTACCAGTGCTAGGAAAGTTTAGATCTACATGGAAGCCATGTAAATGATGTGATGCTGAACCTGGTCTTGAGCCAAAATAGGAGATTTTCCTACCGATTTCTTTTCTCTTCTTTTTTCTTTTCTTTATTTTTTTTTTTTTTGCATTTTCACTTTTATTTTGAAAAACGTACATGAAAATGTTTATAATGATAATGATAATGGTAATAGCTAAAGTGTTGTGCATTAATAAGATTTTACAATAAATTTGTAAACACATTGGATGTGTGTGTTTATATTGGAGGCAGAAGTTTCCAGTTTTGTTGCGAATCGCGTGATTCACATTAGTGCTACACCAAACCTCCATTTGCTACGTTTTTTCTGTTAAATTGCTACACCACAACCCGAAAACCCCTTGACATGTATGTTATATTATATTATATTATATTATATTATATTTTCTGCATTTTCTGCAGCATTTTGAATCAAACCCAATATATGTTTGCCTCATTTTCTGGCTAATTGAAAAGTATCATCAATAATATTGCTTCAAACAAAAATATTTTTATTTTGTAATCCAACTGTATATTGATTGAATCGTGAATTTATTTCCTGCATAATTGCTGGCTACAGTCACACGGATTGCGTGTTTACACATTTGCATGTCCCATGTACGTTGCACATCTTTTTCTTTGGAATTGTACATTGGAGGAGTAAGAGAGAGAGAGAGAGAGAGAGAGAGAGAGAGAGTGTGTGTGTGTGTGTGTGTGTGTGCGTGTGCGTGTGTGCGTGCGTTGTTTGTGCGTGTGAATGAGAAGGCGAGATGGGAAATTTCGTGCATAGAAAAAGAAATGTAATACTTATTTACGGTTATTAACATTATGCAAAATTACCTCTTCCATATATCATCTGTATTATAAACATTCATTAAAAACTGCATATAATTACATAAATTATTTTTTTTTACATTTTATTTTGTTAAATATCTGTAATCTCTTCACCAGTTATTATACAGCATGGCTTTTTCATGAATGTCTGTCTATGTACGTTTGTAAAAGTAGCAATAATTATATATATAAATATAGCATAACTTTATTCAAGATGTGAGTTTTAAACGCATATGTTTTGTACTTGTATTAACTTTTTTAAAATAATTTGCTATTAGCTGTAACAACTTTATTTTAAAATACTTGAATCTGATAAAAACAACAACAATAACAACAACACTGAAACACCATTCTTGTGTTAAAATCTTTTTTAACATATTATTTTTTTTCTACAAATGTATGTATTTTAACCATTTATCAGCTGTGTATGTCATTATGTATATCTTTGTACAATAATAAAAAAATATAATTGTTCAGTCTTTCGTTGCATGTTGGTATCATCACCAGCATTATCATCCTCATCATCCTCGTCCTCCCCCTTCGGATCATCATCATCATCATCATCATCATCATCATCTTCTTCTTCTTCTTCTTCTTCTTCTTCTTCTTCTTCTTCTTCTTCTTCTTCTTCTTCTTCTTCTACTTTCTTTCTTTCTTTCTTTCTTTCTTTCTTTCTTTCTTTCTTTCTTTCTTTCTTTCTTTCCTTCTTCTTCTTCTTCTTCTTCTTCTTCTTCTTCTTCTTCTTCTTCTTCTTCTTCTTCTTCTGGTCGTCGCCGCCAACATCCTCACCACCCCCACCATCATTACCGACATCATCATCATCATCATCATTGCTGTCTACCATCACCATTACCACTACAATGAAAAAAATACCTTAATCAACACCAGCACACGCACATACACACAGACAAACATACACACAGACACACGCATACACACACATACACGCACATACCATGATTGATGTTATTCATGGAATTATAAATTAGGGCGCGTTGAACTAATAAACCTATCGTAAGCTCTCACAAATACTGTGATACAATAATTATGACGTTAGATAAACATGCAATGAACTCATACTTTTTCCATCAAATCAATTATTTGGTAATTATTGTGACCAGTGACGAAATTGCAAGAATAATGCAGACATATTATTTTCACATCAAACTACGCAAAAGAAAAAAAAAAGGTTGATACCAAATTTTGATTGGATTACAGCACGTACTGTATCTTTTATATTGTCAACTTAATTGCTTCCGTACAGGTAGATGTGGAACTTATCCAACAAACATTCGTTTTGATTTCATTATAGCAAATACATTTAAATTATGTTTGGTTATTTAAATTAAAGCGAAGATCATCACCCTGGAGTGTATTATGTGGCCGTGTGGACGTCTGGGTGTAAAGGAGAAGAGAATTTGAGAGAGAGATTGAGAGAGAGAGAGAGAGAGAGAGAGAGAGAGAGAGAGAGAGAGAGAGAGAGAGAGAGAGATTTCAAGAAGATTTCAAGAATTTATTCAAATATAAGGCCTATGCCCCTGATTGAAGGGGAGTATACAAAGGTACATATCAATGCAAATGTTCAACGTGATGTCAGAGAACAAAACAAAAACAAACCAAAACATTTTCATTCCATTGCAGTTTCTCGCGCTTTGAATGCTTTATACAGGAATATGCATACTTTTCTAACGCACTCTTCATTACTCGATGCCATCAACAAAGAAAAACGAGACATTTTGGGTGTTCTACAATATTTCTGTGGAATAAATTGGTTTCGTAGATCTTCAAAGAAAGAAGAGAGAGAGAGAGAGAGAGAGAGAGAGAGAGAGAGAGAGAGAGAGAGAGAGAGAGAGAGAGAGAGAGAGAGAGAGAGAGAGAGAGAAAGAGAGAGGAGAGATCGTCTAAAATCACGAGTTGTGTCCAGACGTA
Source organism: Oncomelania hupensis (assembly GCA_036898135.1). Taxonomy (NCBI): domain Eukaryota; kingdom Metazoa; phylum Mollusca; class Gastropoda; order Littorinimorpha; family Pomatiopsidae; genus Oncomelania; species Oncomelania hupensis. The sequence continues at coordinate 26,304,848 of CM072516.1, forward strand.
ACATGACATTTTAAAAATAAATAATAATAAAAGAAATCCCCACTTAAAATCTCGCATCTACCTATCCCATTTCCTCACCCCTTCCCCACCTATACCGTTCCCCTGCACTCCTCCCGCCCATCTTCTCCGTCTCCAAAGCTATGCAATACATAACATTTGTTAACAAACCAGCCACCAAAAGACACTGAACCGTGAGAGTTTAATTACACACGCACACACAGAGCAAATACATATTTAAATGGATTAGTGGGGGTGTCGGATAGCGCAGTGGTTGGAGCACTCGCTACTGTGTCGCAAGTTAAGAACCGTCCAGTGCGGTTAGCACTTGGATGGGTGACCGCAAAACGTGAAGCGACAAATAACAACGCCCCCAGTTGACTCAACTGTGACCACCCATTGCACATAGCTACGATCGCAAAAGAAAGTATACTCCAGGCACACGCTGCGCAGCAGGCCAAAGTAGCCTATGTCCCTTGTCCCTTGAAGGGATACTTTGACGAGGTTAGCAGCCTGCTCAGTTACAGTGTCGGTGATAGACTAGAAACGGAAAAATAAGATTCGTCTCCTCTAGGCGACGAATTAGGTCACGCTGTATTTGTTTCTAGGTCAACTGTCTTTTACGAACCGTTTGAGAATCTTTTCGACCCGTTTATTGACGCCGGACAGTGTCCTCACTTGGTTTCATACAATTTAAGAATCCAAGAAGGCAAATGGGTTTTTGGGACGGAAAAATAGCATTTCTGTAGAGCAAAGGGTTAGGGCAAGGGCTAGGGATAGATCTACAACTAACCCTTACCCGAAGCCTTGTAGCAATATTCCGCTCTTTCCATCACTTTTAAACAGTACTGCGGTTCGCATCCGCGGCTAGCAGCGAGCCCAAAGTATACTTTGAAGGGATGGAGGGAATATTTTCACCTTGATGCTAGCGGGAGTTTTGGCGATACTTTCTACCGATCGCAGCAATGTGTATTACCTCCTGTGACTGAGCACCCACTCTCTTAAGGGTGGGGAAGATAAAGCAGCGATGGAGAGAGATGGGCATCACCCTCATTACGCTGGCTCAAGATAAGTTTGATCTCCAACATTACGGCCAACAAGGCTATGGGACCACCTTTACCTTTTTTAACCACCTTAATTAATTATAATAAATGCGTGAAAATCGAATCGTCAACCACAAAAAAGGTTTTTGAATAAATATAAAACTTTTAAAGTTTAAATTTCAGCCTATAAAATACAGTTAACTACGGCAATCTTTCTCCGCATTTTCACAACGCAATTAATATTTACAAAAGGGATCGGATTGCACGACGTAGTATATAGCTCAGAATTTCCCGTATATAGACCTATAGGCAAATTTTAGATTTATTAACGATGTGCTGATCATCTCGCGCTCATTACTACTGACTCATTTAATGCTCAGGTTCCTAGGCAAAGTCACAAATAGACCTATTTTAAATAATACTACGCCATGGCAACCTTCTAAATGCAATGATTAATGAGATAGCGTGTAATAATTAAAGACCATGGTTTGTGCATGTTTATTAGTAATATTTAGGCTTTCAACGCTGCGTAGCTAAGACTCGCCAATGCTTAAGGACTACTAATGAAGAGGCGAATGTGTTTTCGCTACGAAGTGTGAAGATTCTGGAGATAATAATAATTATAATTATTATTATTATTATTAGGATTTTCGTAGCGCACATAGCTCACAGTACTTTCCGATTACAGGGGCATAAACCAAGTGGAATGCATCCTCGATAGCAAAAAGAAAGTGGATTTTTGATAGCCTACCGGTACTGTAGTGTGTGTGTGTGTGTGTGTGTGTGTGTGTGTGTGTGTGTGTGTGTGTGTGTGTGTGTGTGGGTGGGTGTTGATGTATAACGACAGAAATGAGAAACGGAATTTACTTTTTCAGTCAAAAATGGGGTAATTTGCTTGTTCCTCATTTGTCTCGTGTTCCCCATTTGTTTCGAAGTACGCGGGAGTGCTTTTTTAGTGCATGGGAGTGCAGTTGTAGTGCATGAGAGTGTTTTAAGTACAGATGAGTGCACTATCCGGGACGGAGAGAACGCAGGAAGAAATTTGGGAAGAAATTTCGACCTATTTCGTCCCCTATAGGAGACGAACTAGGTCAACTTTCTTGAAAAGTTGAAAAGGGGTAGGGTAAGGGCTAGTTGCAGCGCTGCAACTAGCCCTTACCCTAACCCTTTTCTCTTTAAAAATGCGTTCTTTCCGTCAAAAATGTGCTATCCGATTCCTACATTCTAAAATTACCTCGTTTGTCACCGCGCACAAGAATGTGTGTGTGCGTGTGGGTGTGTGTGTGTGTGTGTGTGTGTGTGTGTGTGTGGCTGTGCACGTGAATAAACGCACAAATGGGTAGCAGACCTTGTCTTTCTTAGTAACAAATGGGTTTATTTGCTTGGAACCCACTTTTTCCAGGACCCCACTTTTTTCTAAGTGCGCGGGAGTGCTCATTTAGTGCATGGGAGTGCAGTTGTAGTGCATGAGAGTGTTTTAAGTACACAGGAGTGTTCTATCCGAATACAGTCAATTTTTGGAGAAATTTTGAAGAAAATTCTACCTATTTCGTCGCCTATAGGAGACGAACTAGGTCAACTTATTAGACAAGGGTTCGGGTAAGGGTTAGTTGTAGATCTATCCCTAGCTCTTGCCCTAACCCTTTTCTCTACAAAAATCACTTTCCGATTCCTACATTCTTAAATAAACCCAGGTGTGATGTATTGCAAATATGTGTGTGTGTGTATGGGCAAGTGTTTGAGACAGAGAGAGAGCGAGAGAGAGAGACTGACTGACTGACTGATTGGTTTATTGCTTTAGGCCACACCCCTTTCGCAAGTACATATAACGTATTTACATACTACATGAATAATGAACAAACGCCTAGACACGTCGCGCGATTTAGAAAACACACACACAATAATAAACTGATACAATATACAGGAAGAAAAAGGAAAATAATTAATTAAACAATAAAATAAAAGAGTCATAAAAATAATTTTAAAAACAAACAAAGAAAAAGTTCCAATAATAATAATAATAATAATAATAATAATAATAATAATAATAATAATAATAATAATAATAATTACAACAACGATAATAATACAGGGAAGAACATATGATATATATATATACACATTTGAACCGCATTACGGACTTCGGTTATTTAAATTTTTCTTGATTTTCTCTGCATAAACCAGGAAGCAAGACAACGCTTTTATAAGCGTCATATCAAGCCAAATATCGCTGGACAAAAACAATTGCTCAAAGTCGTACTTATTAGGAAATATAAACTTACTTCTAAGAGACCTGTACAGCGGACAGACGAATAAAAAATGGCGTTCGTCATCAATACTATCAGGGCAAAATGAACATTTTTGTTTGGACAACACATCATATCGGTATAAGTTTGCATTTACAGGAAACATTCCAGCTCTGAATTTTGTAACAGCCTGTCGAAACGTAGGCACTGAAAAATAGTCTAGATATGTTTCAGGAACAAATAAGAGTTTAAAGGAAGTGTAGTTATCGTAACGGTGACTTTCACACATTGATTCGCGCCAGTTTTGCACAAACATATCAATGAGTCTTTCCTTAAAAAGTTGCAAAAACACATTTAGGTTACCAACTCCTTGATGAAGCCATACAATTCCAAAGCCAGTACTAAAAAGCAATTCTTTAATGTTCGTCGCCCAACATCTTTTTCCTTTTTCATCTAGGGAGACAAGCATCCTGTAAGCTACTGAAGGCAGCCGGTTTTCGTCTAGCTGGAGTAATTTAAGCCAGTATTTTATACAACGCAAACGGGAGTTAACATATAAGGGGTACCTTCCTAGTTCGCCATATACAATATTGTTTGGGGTGCCTCTGGGTAAACCCAGAAATCGTTTGCAAGCAATTAAGTGTACCTTTTCAATGCCTGCAACTTCATGGATACCCCATACCTCAGATGCGTACAACAAAATAGAAGTTACTTTGCTGTCAAATATCTTAAAGAAAACTTTCCTATTGAGACCTTTGTATTGTTTTAGCATTCTTAAAACACCGTACGTGGCTTCTCTAGCTTTTAACGCTAAATCCTGCGTGCCTATTGCCACACTTAACATCGTTGTAAAAATATATCCTAGGTATTTATAACTGTTAACAACTTCTAATCGTTTGCCTTCAAAGAACCAAATCTCATTTGCAGCCAAATATCCACCTCTTCGAAATACCATAACTTTGGTTTTCTCAGTGCTAACTGTCATGTGCAGCCTAGAGCTACATAAGCGCAAACATTCTAACTGGTTCCTTAAGCCAACTGGAGTATAAGACATGAGTGTAAGATCATCGGCAAACAGTAAGATGTACAACTCAATAAGACCAGGCATAAGCTGGATTCCATGACGACCAGAAGCATCAATACTGTTTGCTAATTCGTTTATAAAGACTGAAAAAAGTGTGGGGCTCAAAACACAACCCTGTCTGACTCCCTGCGGACACTCAAAAAATTCTGTGAGCTCATTGCTGTTAAATCTCACACAAGAAAACATACAGGAATACATAGATTTTAATGCTAAAATAAATTTGCTGCTTGAACGAACTTTCCGCAAAGCTTCAAACAAATCGGCGTGCTGGACAAGATCAAAGGCTTTTTTAAAATCAACAAAAGCAACATAACATTTACCACCCCTTTTGCTAAGACACTTCTGTATTATAGCATTTAAAGTAAATATGTGATCTGTCGTGGAATGCCCTTTCCTAAAGCCTGCCTGTGCTCTATGGATTTTATCATTATCCACAAGCCACGAATACAATCGCTTATTTAAAACAGCAGTGTAACATTTACTGACCACATTTAATAATGAGATGCCTCTGTAATTGTCTGTTGAGTTATTATCGCCACTCTTAAAAATTGGTACAATTACTGCTTTAGCCCATTCATCTGGGTACAACCCGTTATCAAAAATATAATTAAAGAAATGTTTCAAGAAAAGCACTCCAGAATCAGTTAACATTTTCAACATCTCAGAACAAATGCCATCAAGACCAGCAGATTTACCATTTTTCAGTTTAAGTAATACATCTCTAACTTCATGCTCGCTAATGGCCTGGTCGAGAGCATCGACATGCAACATTTCAATTTGATCGCCATTATCGTGTGCAATGCTGTGAAATTGTTGATCCAATGAAAATAACTTTTTAAAGTGATTAAACCACTGATCCTTTGAAATATTCTTGCTGACGCCCCTAGAGCGAGAATTGCAAGATCTCTTAACTTCAGACCAAAACAACTTGATGTCAGTTTTAGGGTCACAGATTAATTTTACTTTCTCGCTTAAAAAGACTTTGTTTTTAGACGCTAATATTTCTTTATACTGTTTACGAGAAGTAATATAATTTAGCCTATTTTCCGATGACCCATTTCTTCGAAACTTTTGCAACAACTGTTTGGTACGAGCTTTCGCATGTCTACATTCACGATCGAACCACGGAGCACCCTTTTTCTCTACTGCAGATATTTTAATACGCTTCAACATACAGGAGGCAGCTGAAGTTAAACAATCACAAAAACTCGAAAGAGCTTTTTTGTAATCTTGACTAATAGTTTCGGTTATTGTTTGCATTAACTCATTCTTTCCATTCAGCTCAGTAATATACTGTTTGACATGGTCATGGTTCCATATAAGCCTGTCCACGTACATCTCCCCTTCGGTTTCAGCTGGCGATTGGACTATCTTATCTTGTAATTTATTTTCTATTAAAAGACAAACAGGCATATGATCTGATTCTGTTCTCGCTAGGACAGATAAGTTCGGTACGCGGACCTCATTAAACAGATCTTTTGATATAATAAAGTAGTCGACCAGGCTTGCTCCCGACTGAGAGATGAACGTGAACTTGCCGTCAAAATTAAGGCGCTTCAGGCCATTTAGAATTATGCAGCCTAGCATCTCGCAGAGTTCCAGAAGCTGGCGGCCAAACGTATTAATGGTGAAGTCCTGTGAGGCACGCTGGAAATCATCACAATCGTCATCAACATCACCATCACGACCATTATCATCATCACATTCTCTTTCAGTTTGCGTTGAGGTCACAGGGTTCCAGAAGTCGACATCATCAGACATGGTAAAGTCTGGGTTCTTTTGTCCTGTCCGAGCGTTTATATCACCGCATATCATCAAATGACAGTCACCATGATCATCAAGAATATTAGCAATACACTCATCAAGTTGTTCAATACCATAACCATTTTGTGTTTTCTGGTAATAGTCAGACTCACATGGGTGAATGTAAGTATTTACCATAATAATTGGTTTAGAAGTGCCAAACAATTGTTTTGATAATTTGAGTGTAACACAGCAATCAATACCTGATCTCAGAACCTCACAAAAGTGTGCAAGATTATTTCTTACCAACACAAGGACACCTCCAGAAGCTCTACCGTGGTAAGATATTTTGGTTGCCTTCGCTGAAAAACATTGGAAGTCTTTGAATATATCAGATTTAAAATCAAATGTAAAAAACGTTTCCGTTAGACAAATGATGTCGTAACTCAAAATCAGATTCAAAAAACTTGCATCACTGAGCTTAGATCCTAATCCACAAATATTCCACGTCAAACACTTTGTCACTTGTGTAACGCAAGGGTTAACTGAATCTCTGTGTATGTTGTGTGTTTGTAATGGGTTAATAAAATTAGATTCTGTGCGTTTTGTAGTTGATGTGTTAATTACATTTGTGTGTATGTTCTTGTTTGAAATGGTAGCAGAGGAGCGGCCAAAACCCTATCTGTTGGAGCTGGTGTCTTCGGATGTAGAACTGGTTGGTGGTTCACCAGATTGATTCTGGGTAGACCCCGACGTGGCCCATGCGGTCAGATGTGTCTGTCTTGCGGATTGAGAGCGTGTAGTTCTTCTGTTGTTCATTTGAGGGTGACCATTTTGTGTACGTTTAGCAGCTTTCCTCTCAGCTCCTCGCTCATCATTTTGTCTTGTTGAGTAGTCTTTGTCATTTTCCCCAGACTCATCATCACATTCAAAGTCGGCGTTGCAATCCTCATAGTCTTCTTCATCGTTGTTTTCCATTTGGGCTCTATGGTCGATGACCAAGGCAGCTGTAGCTTGTTCATCGGAATTATTGTGGTGCGTGGTGCTATCAAAGGCCTGGTTTAGTAAGAACACAGGGGTACTCTGCGAAAATTGACCTTCAATCATTCCTTCACTTTTCTCTTCGACTCGGCTTATAGAACAAGATGGTTTTGCAGCGTTTGCTTGTGCATGCTGAACATTGTGGTTATTTACGATACCTATTGTGGAATCTGAGGATCGCGGCACTTCTGATGCCTGACAGTGGGCACTTCTCTCCAAGTTCTGACTTCTTTGTGGTTGTCTGTTGCTGGTACCTTGTTCACACTGGCCACCAGGTATTCCCGACTTCATTTGTAAGCTTGGGAAGTCTTGCATTGAGGTCATTCTCGGTACTCTAGTAGAAGAATTCTCACTACCTGTAATCTGAAGAGGCGCGCAGAGACCATTAGTATTCGTTCTTCTTGCTTGCTTCTGTTTGCCGTCTACAGGAATACAAAGTGTACTGCCATCAGCATTCACACCATTTCCATCCCTGAAGGTACGGTTGTGGATGACGTCATCGAAGTCGTCACATTTGTCCGGCATTTCATCGAAGAAAGGGTTGTGGTTCCAGTCGTCTTGACATCTAGCGTTGGCACCGCTTTTGTGACCTTGCTGTTGTGCAGGAGGTTTGGTTAGACTCTGTGCTTTAGGCTTGGTGTGTAGTTTTCCATTCTTGTAGTAACCGATCTGACCTTGACTCTTTACTGCTTGTAGCTTTCTACTTTGTGCAGGAGTCAGGTCCGTTGCGACTCGTAAGCCTGCCTTTCGCATTTGGTCTCTGGCATCTTTGTTGTTCAGCACTGTCATCACATCGGACCATCGGTGGAACCGGACTATCATGGGACGAGGGTTCTTTGTATTTTTCGCTTTACCAAGTCGATGGGTTCTATCTATGCAATCTGGGTACCATGTCTTGCTGACGAAATATTCATTCAGAATGCTGAGCATGGTGACCTTACAGCTGTCATACGTTTCTGAGTCATCTCTTTCTGCGACACCAAAGAACTTCAGATTATTTCTGCGCGAGTAGGCTGACAATTTATCCAGTTCATTTAGAAGATATTCCATTCTCTTGCTACTTAGTTCATTCATTTCATGCAATCTTTCAATTTCGCTACTGTTACTGTTGATTGTTTGTTGCGCTGCTTGGATATCTCTTTTCAGTTGACCCAGGTCATGCCGTAGAGTTTTGTAATTGTCATCCATAGTTGTGGACATCTGGTCAATTTTGGACGTAATGCTTTCAAATGACTTCTGTGTGACGCTTTTTGACTCGTCCATCTTGTTAGACAACAGTCTGTACAGTCGTTCAATGGAACTAGGACTGTCATCAACTGTCTTCACATTGTGAGCAGGGTTGTTGTGGCTGACTTGATAACTACTGCGGTTGCCGTGTTCTCTTGAATTGTTTAACACTGGATTTTCACGTTGACTGTTAGACATTCGATGTTCCCGATCTCCTCTGACATCATCGCGATGACTAATATCGTCGTCACGTAGGTCGTAATGATTATGTTGTAGTGACGAAACAACTTCACGAGTGTTCGACATGGTGGCGCTGTTGAATTTGTTCCTTGAGCCCACCACAGAGGGCGAAGTTGGTCCTGGATTGGCCTCCACGTCCCCAGATAGCAGGATGAAAGAAGAGAGAAAGATGAGGAAACTCGCCGTCACTATTCCAAATTGTCCATTCTTTCTCTTCGTCACCTCTGATCGTTGGAAAGAAATGTGCTTGAAGTATGGAAATCCGTCTGATATAACGAAGTCCAAAAGATCAATGTTTTTGGCAGTATTCACTTTTTTCGGCAAAATACGAATGGCAGTAATTAATTGCCAATGTTTAATTTTATTTTTCCCCTGAGCGATGGTGAGAGCGAAAATACCACAAGGGCGACGAAAGTCTATGTTTGCTGAAGGCATGATGACAAGTGTTCACAAATATCATCCGACTTGAAGGCTATCAAGAAGATGAAAAAATGGCGAAGTTCGAAAGAAAGCTTTGTGCAGGTGTTTTATACCAAATTTCAAAAATCAGAAAGTTCGACAATTTTCAAGATGAGGTCTTCACACTTCACCACGATGGTCAGGAAGTCCAGCTGCGTCGACTGGTATTAAATGTGTAGATGTAGAATTTCAACAGCCACTATTTTGATGATGCGGATGAGGGAGCTCTTGCCACACGTCCTCTCGCCACGACAGCTAGGCGTCGAATGCGAGAGAGAGAGAGAGAGAGAGAGAGAGAGAGAGAGAGAGAGAAAGAAGAAGAAGGAGGAGGAGAAGCACAGAGAGGGAGAGAGAAAAAAAGAGAAAGAGAGAGTCATTTATTGAAATAAGAGCAATTTAATTTTGTTGTAATGGAATAAATTGCCACATGACTGTCCATACTGTTCATTTAATCATCCCTTTGTCCATATTTCACATCCGAGAAATAGACCAGTGTTTAGTCCAACACAAAAAAGTCTGTTAACTGTATTTCGACCGACCCTAATTTTTTGGCCCTAACCTACAACTTTTTTTTTTTTTGGGGGGGGGGGGATCGTATGAAAAAAAAATGGAAAAAAAAAGACAAATAAAATCGCACCCTAAGTGGAAAAGGTTTATTTGTTTTTAAAAAAGGAAAAGAAAATATGCCGACCTATCGACCCTATTTTTTCCCCCTATGTTACCGTAAACAGACTCTTATTTTGTTTGGCCTTACTGCGTGTCCATTATGCAAAATGTGAAAGTTGTGTGCGGTTTGGGTGCGCGGCTGTGAGTTCATTTCCTTCATGCGCCTGTTGGTTTCAACGTTGTATCTCAATGATGCTTTTGTACAATAATGCTATGTCGAGGGAAAATTCTGAATCAATTCCCAAAAGGTGCATGCCCTAACCACTTCGCTTTAGCGCCACCCACTCCGTCCACTCCAACTCCATCCCCTCTGTCTGTGGGTGTGCAGTCACCGCCTTAAGTCAAGACTATAGAGTCAGGCGACACTAATCCGCCGTGTAATACTTGTGGCAGAATGTCTCAGTAGGGTTCCGACTTATCTTTGTAAAGCTGTGTGTTGAAATCATTGACTGCGTAGGAACTCGTAGCTGGCGACGCTGAAAGAAGAGAGGATGGTTACAAAGATGGGGAACTCCGTCAATCATAGTAATAATAATAATAATAATAATAATAATAATAATAATAATAATAATAATAATAATAATAAAAGTAAGCTTAATATGGTATGCTACATACGCGCTTTTCCTCCAAATCATCAATCAGGCTCAAAGCGCGGCGATCTATATCAACATACACGCTCACATGTTTCACACACTCTCACATTCACAACAAAACACACACCTATTACAGACATGGGGTGTAAAGGTAGGGAGTTCGCTATTAGAATACGGAAAATACATCGATTTTGAGGTTCCATTTGACATTTTTAGATTGACTGCACCCAATACCATTCTTGAAGGGAGACACCTCTCTTAGCTGGCTGGAGAAATTGAAGAAAGACAGAATAAAAACAAAGAGATAGAAAAATGTCGTCAGGAAAATAGAGAAGGTGTATAGTGTTTGTATACAATCCGGTATTTAGTTATTATTATTATTTGATTATTTTGTTTCCTTGTAAGGAGAGACGAGTAAAGATAGAAGCAAGAACACACTGTTTCTGCAGAGTCTCTGGTAATGAATGTGTGCCTTCCATGCAGTGTCTAACACAAACATACTAACACCCCATATCGGCGCCACCGCCAACGTTGGGGCACATAGGGTTCAAATCTGACCCAAATTAGAGTAGCCGACTTGTTCAGAGAGCTCAATTTTCTCGACCGGAAGTCCCGTTTATAATTTTTTGGGGGGGGAGGGGAAGGGGGGGGGGTCGGAATGGGAGGTGGAAAGGTAGTGGTGATGGAGAGGGTGGGGTGAGGAGGGTGTGGAGCGCATAGTCGAATAGTAGACGACTCTCAAACAAATGTTAGTTTTGCGTTAGGCCAGGGTGGTGTGACATCATTATTGCTGTCCTGGAATAATTTCATCTCTATGTTTTATAATTTGCATCGTTTTTCATAGACTGTATGTAGGCTTACCAATATATTTGCAATCCATCTTCACAAACCTTTGAGATTCTGCGTCCACCATTATTGGCCTATACATAAAACACGCATAAAATTGTATAAAAATATTTTTTTTCTTAAAACAGATTGTATTCTGAGAAAATATAGAAAAACGTTAAAAACAAGTGAAGGTGAGTAAATTCTGAAAATTAAACTGCTTTGCCTGTTCGAGAGAAATGTGCCTAATATGCGTGATCTGAAGCTGGTAATCTCGACATAGAAAATGAGACTCGACGAAAAAGCAGCAATAAAAGCATCTGCGACAGAACAAGCTAATTTATTAAACAGTAAATCTCGGCGCGTAAATATGAACTATAGGGAAAATACTAACCAGTATCACAGCAAAATAAAATAAAAACATTATATATATATCTGGTCTAGCAGTTCACAGTTGCTCTTCTCGATTTTACTTACTTCTCCAAACGGAAAGAAGAGCAAATTATAGCTCGCAGTGAGCAAAGTTCTCGACAGATTAGGCATCCAGTGGAGGCAATTACAGGAGTCAAAAGCTGACAGAAAGAGCTGACGTTTTGGCGAAAGCGGCGATAGAAGAGCGCCTTATGAAATGTGATAGAGGGGGGTAAAGATAAAGATAACATTATCTTAAATGAATGCTTAAAATAGAGATAACATTATCTAGGAATGCTTAAAATCAAATGAAGGAAATTTTAAATAATTTTCTTTCAAAAATGGACAATTCGGCCTTTTTTTATTTTCTGTTTATTTAAAAAAAAAACCTGCCCTAAGTAATCTCTAGAGGCGATCTGCATAACGTGTGCTGCAAGGATACGTGCATGCGTTCTAGTTATTTTAGAATCGGGACAAAATGACAATTCTGTAGCGCGATTTGTTTTACCGAATTACAACAAATTGTCATATTAGCTGTATTGCAATTATTGTTTTAAACCGTAATTATTATCCTCGTTATTGTTAGATTATACTACATCGTTTCTTTATATTAATGTCATATAATAAAGTCAAATTATTTATTATTATTATTATTGAAGATTTTTATATCGCACTTATCTCGCCGTACTTGACCAGACTCTAGGCGCTGACCGATACATGATCTAACTCAAACCGCCCGAGACGCCCACCCGCAGCCTCTAGGCGCATGGTCTGACGCCCGGACAACTGAGCACTATCCTGGCCAGCCAGGGATGGGGGAGAAGGACCAAGTGCATGCTGTTTGTGTTCTTGTTACCGGCACTCACCGGTCTAGGACATGGGCGTCAGGATCTTTAAAGTCCGTTATGGTGGAATGTATGCGAGACACAGACTAGACCTCGGTTTATACTCTCATCCGAAGGAGTAGGAAACGGGAGTAAAGTGTCTTTCCCAGGGACACAACACGATGGCCCGGACATGGCTCGAACCCGGGACCTTCAGATCCGCAAGCCAAAGCTCTACCATTAGACCACCGTGCCTCTTCTATAGATTCTTAAAATCTCATGGACTGTGGTATTAATAACCAGTCATACCTTTGAAAACAGAGTTAGAGAAGAAACTGTAAGTACAGGAAAACGATCTAGGAAATATAGACCTAGAAGCCTAACTGTGTGCACAAACACACACACGCAAACACACCCACACGCACGCACAAACGCACACACACGCACCCTCATGAACGCTACACATACGCACACACAGGCGCACACACACCCACCTAAACACACATACACACACACACACACACACACACACACACACTCGAACATTTACTTCACATCCCTCCGCTCGTCTCCTCCCTCCCTCCCCTAACCACCCCCTATTCCCCACCACACACCCCTTACACGCGCACGATGAAACATTGTAAGAGGTAGGCTTAGGTGGTGACAGTCAATCAGCGAGCGCTGCTCAGAAGCACCTCTCAATATTTGTTCTGATTCGGTATTTACCATGCAGGGGGCTTGAGGACTCAGCCAGTAACCCCCGATTAACCACATCCCCGAATAATTGTTTTGCCGGAGCACATTACATTTCTCGATGTGCTGCTGCGGCTTCTAAAAAATCATCTTCAACTTTACACAACAGTAACTGCTCTACCCAAAACGTTAATAAAAGTTTAAAATCTATCGGGTAACATTTAAACACCACTTGTTTTCCGTTCACACTTAAAACCAACAACAACAACAACAACAACAACAACAACAACAACTATTCTCGATATTAGTAGTGATTCAGCAATACTCGGTGATCAGACTCACACTTATCACTGTGTGTCTTAAGGATATGACTGCACGGCAGGCGGAGCAACTTGATGGCAAGTGGTAAATGGCGACTCCTTGCTAATCCACGAATCATGATGGCGTAACCCGAGCACTCTTCGGATCAACGCTGACAGCCAGAAAGACAAAGATAAAGCGATGGATGAACGACCTCTACCTCTAAGTCTTGTTTCTTAATTCCCCTACACGGACACAGGATACTGACACGAACCCAGGACCCTTTCAGGTCGTGGAATATAATAATATCGCGATAATAAATATCGTCAGTTGGGGAATAATGTAGTTCAATAATATTGTTTTAAAAATAACGATCCATGTTATAATTCAAGTTGTTGGAACACTCCCTCTGATGAGAATATACACCAAGGTCATGTCTGTGCACGCACGCATTCCATTGCACGGACTTTAAAGATCCTGACGCTCATGTCCGAGACGGGTGAGTGCCGGCTACATAAAGGCACCCAGCAAGCACTAGGTCCCTTCTCCCCATTTCCGGTCGCCCAGGATTGTATTCAGTTGTCTGAGCGTTAGACTATGCACTCAAAAGCTGCAAACGGGCGTCTCTGGCGGCTTGAGTTAGATCCTGTTTTTATCCAGCACCAAGATCTTTTATCGGTCAGCGCCTTGAGCAGTTTTTGAGTTGGAGAAGCGCTATATAAGAAAGATTACATAAATAAAAAACGGATACCTCGGGTAACTTTCTTAAAACGGAGCTAGTTTGCGCTCTATCACTGTTTGATAAGGTACATACGCTCAGGTAAGCTATTTATTTTCATGAAGGAGGGGTGCTGTGTACACCTAAATGTTGGATTAAGCTTTGTTTTTCTTATATGCATATCACGTAAAACTATATATGCATTCTTCACCAGAGCTTGGTATACGAGGGTCCACATTTTGCCGGTGACAGTTTAAAAAAACCAAAAGACATCTGTGCATTTCCTATATCCAGCACATCACCAACGACGAAGTCGGACAGACCATCACACAAGCCATTGGACAACATGATGACATGCTCACAGTGGCGAACAAAACGGAAACTCCGATGGTATGGCCACGTCACCAGAGTATCAGGCCTTGCAAAGACCATCCTGCAAGTCACTGTGCAAGGAGGCAGAATAAGATGGAGACAGAAAAAGAGTTGGGATGACAACATGAGAGTTGCTGAGGACAGAGAAAGATGGAGTACGCTGGTTAAACGATCATCTGTGGTGCCCCATCTACCTTCGAGTTACGGAATAGGATCGTTTTGTTTTTGTGTTTTACATGGTTTCAACCGATGTATTTAAACCTAGTAAGTTTACACAGCATGCACCTGGACGTAGAAAAGATAGGCGTTTGCCTCAGCAGCATCTGACACTCAGCGCGCGTGCAGTGCCTTCAACACGGGTGGGCTGTCACGTGACTGATTAGTATGCAAAAGCCGTTAAGCTTGTGTGTGCCCTCAGCCGTACGATAATCTTCTGCCACCACCCATAACACCCTCGCATGTTCATCAAAAGTGTCAAATAAACAAAACTAAACTAAACAAAACAAATCTGAATTCGGCATTAGCCCGGTGCATGGTATATAACATTGCAGAATGCTGTGAAACCCTTTCTGGGTTTAAAGAAATGTCGACTTAGCCTAGGCGAGGCATACTTTGCCACATTATGATTTAGATTTAAGATTTGTTTTTTCACGTGAATGCAAAATGCAGTATACGGAATTTATTCAGCCCAATGACAACAGAACATAGGCTTATATTTCAAATAAAAATTGCCTCGATGTTGGTAAGCAGTCAGACACACACATCCCCACTATAGAAAACCCTCATCGTGACTATTGTAATAAACCTATCACGCACGAAGCATTTGATTAAAAAAAATTGAGGTTAAAAGAACAAAACAAATCTTATAGCAACTTTGAACACAACCACACTGGACATATAACATTAAAAATATTAAGTATGGGCATGTGTATACCACAGACAAGCCGATTATTCAATGAAATGCTAAAAAATATGATCTCACACACACACACACACACACACACACACACACGCACACACACACAGAGTGAGAGGGGGTAAATCAATGCATATTTAAAAGTTCTGCAATACATTAAACAAAACAATATGTAATTTAAGCATAACATCGGTATGAATAAAAGTGGACAATAATATAAAAAAGTGAGGTCTTGTCTGGGTAACATAAATATCAACCCATAACTAGACGAGGCGTGGCTGGCCAGATTACAATTCGTACACAGACTTGAGCTATATAATATGAGACGGTCTTTCGTCTTAGGTCGTTATATATATAATTTTGATTGTTCTCATACAGCGCTTTTAGATAAAATAAATTAAAGCTACCTATGTCAATCTCAAGTATTGTATATCCAGAAGAAAATTCTGATTGGTCATTGAGCCTAATGCTCATAAATTTAATTAAAAGTCATGAACTATTCAATTTCTTCTAATTGTTTGTTTGTTTGTTGTTTAAACTTCTAGTCTAGCAATTTATTTTTAATTCCTTGTATCTATTCTATTTAATTAAGCATTATTAGTTTCAATAAATATTTCTTAATTATTTATTTAGGGATGGGGAAGGAGGAGGGGTGGGTGGGTGGGAGGAATTATTTATTAATTTGTTTTAATTTTGAAGTTTTATTATTTTTATTTTAGTTTTTTTAATGGGGTGTGGGGGTTGGGAGGTAGGGGCCTGGAGGCCCAACTTCAACTTTCTGTAAGACACAAAATGAAATTTTTAAGTACTTCGTTCTTCACAGGTGAAGTTAAAAAGTTCCACTTTTTATTTTTATTTTATTATTTTATTATTTTTTTAAATTTGTTTCTTAAGGGGACCTAATTGTTATAAGGGAATGTATGTTGTTAAAAGTGTATGCGTATGTCAGTAATATGATGATTTTTATGGTTTGATCATTTGGAAAATATCCATGATGTGCGCATGGTAGATTTCGTAAATTGTTTATGTTACATCAGTACAACTTAATATGTTAATCTGATGAATAAAAATTGATACAACAACAACAACAACAACAACAAAAACAGCAATACAGCGCTTTTCCAGCCCAAGAGCTGCTCAAGGCGCTCGCCGGTCCAAGATCTAACTCAAGCGGCCGGAGGCCCCCACTTGCAGCCTTTGGGCGCAAAGTCTAACGCCCAGGCGACTCCCAATGTTAAGCGGCCGGGAATGGATCTGGTGCTGATTGGGAGTATTTATGTTTATGAAGCCGGCACTCACCCATCTAGGACCTGAGCGTCTGGCTCTTTAAAGTCCTTGCTATGGAATGCGTACGTGCGCAGACTAGACCTCGGTTTATACTCTCATCCGAAGGAGTAGGGGCGCGGCGTCTCATTATTATTATTTTGTTTTTAAATATTACTTTGAGTCCAGGCTGTCAGCGAGCTTTGAACCACTGCCTGTCGCCCTGCGGACTGCAATGTTATCGCTCGCCATTCTATAGATTGAGTACATCACTGACCCAACTGTTTCTCAGGGTCGTGACATTTCTGTTTCGGCAACCCCTGGGGTGAAATTCATGGCCAGTTAAATTATAGGCGATGGTTAACGTTACCAACATTGGTTTTGTAACCAACAATGGTATCGTTAACCATCGTTTAGCAGATCGCTATTCATGAGCGAGTGTCCACGCATTGTTACTTAACCAAGGCTATTTTTGGGCTGTGCGGGAATATCCGTAAGGGGGCATAATTCAAGCAGCTGTTTTCCTTCTTTCGTCAACAAAATAGGCCTATAACCCATCGGAATCGTGCAGCCGCACGATTAAAGTCTGGCAATGGTGGCGTGATTAGCAAGCCTACCGACAGCATGCTGGATATCATAGTGAGCAAGGAGAGCGAGCTTTTTGTTGGGGTGAAAGGAGAGAAATCACTTTTGATCACTTTGTAGTTTGTAATGTTAGGCCTACATTTTGTTTTTAGACTGAGGTGTCAATTTCTGCCGTTTCTGGGTAGTTTGGACCTTGAAATGTTGTCTTTATTTCGTAGGGTTGCATTACCCTACGAGTATAAACTATACAGATACACAATAAGCCTACACATCACCAGTCAAAATCCAACAACAATATTTTAATAATAATAATATTAACCCGTTTTATTAATATGACAGATTATTAAAGGTGCCAGAGGCATAAAAACAAAGAGTGAGACACACATGTAAAAGTGGTGACAAAACGCCTTGCCGATCACACAGTTTCAGTCTGTCTACCGCGTTCGTTAACGTGATGATATCATGCCGACGAAAACGAAATTTTGATACCAGTTCCACATCATCAAATTTGTCAAGTGGATTACTTCTGTCGCGAAATACTCTCTCTCTCCTCGGAGCTCGTCTCTGTCGAAGTTGCCACCAAACGATGGCCGCCATTTTTAACCAGTGTTCCATTGGTTATCGGGTGGTGCCCCCTCCGTTAAAATAACCATGGTTAGCAACCGTCGTTAACTCTGCTAAGGCCTCATGAATTTAAAATTTCCAGCTTAACCAACGTCGTTAATTTTACCAAACTTGGTTAAGCCTTAACCAACGGTCATGAATACCACCCCAGGCCGTCAACGGGCTTCGCACCACAAGCCTATACGGTCTGTAATGATATCACTTAACATTGTCCTTCAATACTTCAGTTGTTTTGCCATTGCGCACACGTGCACTGAACCAACTATCTTACATTTATCAAGCCCGCTCACGAAGTGTCAGGCGACAGACCATTATGCGCTCGTCACTTTGAGATGAAATATAGAGATCGACGCTATTGATTTCAGCCCCTGTAAAAATCGAGACTCAAGACTCCAAGACTCTCAACTTTGTTTCACTTCAATAGAAGAATACGCTTCGCTTACTTATTCATTCATTTATTAATTAGTAATTTATGTATTTATGTTACCATTCTTATATAGCGCATTTTTTCAACTGGAGAGCTGCTCAAGGCGCTGGCCAATACAAGATCTAACGCACGGTGGTAGAGCTTTGGCTTGCAGATCTGAAGATCCCGGGTTCGAGCCCAGGCCGGGGCATTGTGTTGTGTTCTTTACTTAACACTATACTGTACACTTTACTGCCGTTTCCTACTCCTTCGGATGAGAGTATAAACCGACGTCTAGTCTGTGTCACATATATTCCATCATCCTATCCTATCCTATCCTATCCTATCCTATCCTATCCTATCCTGTCCCATAACCCGAAGGTCGTAGGGGCACCACAGATGATCGTTTAATCAGCATACTCCATTTTCTCTGTCCTCAGCAGCCCTCATGGCTTCGCTCAGTGTCAAACCAGTCCATTCTCGAATGTTGTCCTCCCACCTCTTTTTCGGTCTCCCCCTTCTTCTACCTCCTTGCACTGTGCCTTGCAGAATGGTCTTTGCAAGGCCTGGTGATCTGGTGACGTGGCCATACCATCGGAGTTTCCGTTTCTTCACCACTGTGAGCAGGTCATCGTGTTGTTCAATGGCTTGTGTGATGGTCTGTCGGACTTCGTCGTTGGTGATGTGTTGGGTATAGGAAATGCACAGAAGTCTTCTGTAGCACCTCATCTCCATGCTTTGTATTCTTCGTTGGAGATCTGCTGTGAGGGTCCATGCTTCGCAAGCATATAGGAAGATGGAGATGACCAGAGAGCGCAGCAGTCTTACTTTGGAATGTAGACTGATGGTTCTGTCTTTCCAAATGGGCTTCAACCTTGTCAGGGCAGCAGTTGTTTGTGCGATCCTGGAGAGGACTTCCTGTCGAGACCCATTGTCTGACACAATGGCTCCTAAATATTTGAAGCTGTGCACTGTGTTGAGGGATTGGCCTTGTACTTTGATGTCCGTGTTGATGCCATTGGTGTTGTTGGTCATCATTTTGGTCTTCTCTGCACTTATTTCCATTCCATAAGCTCTGGAGGTGGTGTCAAGCCTCTGTACAAGCTGTTCAAGTTCTTGTTCCTCTCCAGCCAATCCATCAATATCATCCGCAAAACGAAGATTGGAGATTGCTCTGCCCCCTATGCTGACTGTGCCTTCGTGATCTGCAAGAGCATCTGACATGATGCGCTCTAGGAAGATGTTGAAGAGTGTTGGAGAGAGTAGGCATCCTTGACGCACACCGATTGTTGT
This sequence comes from Oncomelania hupensis, assembly GCA_036898135.1. Taxonomy (NCBI): domain Eukaryota; kingdom Metazoa; phylum Mollusca; class Gastropoda; order Littorinimorpha; family Pomatiopsidae; genus Oncomelania; species Oncomelania hupensis. The sequence goes on from CM072516.1 coordinate 26,324,417, forward strand.
TCTGAACCAGTTCCCGATGACGCTGTTATGGAGGACTGCACTGGTAGCCTTGTCATACAGGCTTTTGATGACTTCTATAATTTTAGGGCTGATGTTGTACACTTTCATGGTTGCCCATAGAGCTGCATGCCAGACTCGGTCAAATGCCTTCTTGAAGTCTATGAACACATGATATAGATGTTGTTGATGCTGTAGGTATTTCTCACAGATTATTCTGAGGTTGAAAATCTGTTCAGTGGTACTTCGCCCTGCCATGAATCCTGCTTGTTCTTCAGCTATGATTTGTTCAGCTTGTGGTTTCAACCTGTTGAGTATTATTTTCAGGAGGACCTTGCTGGGATGGCTGATGAGGCTGATGGTGCGGTAATTTTCACACTCCTGAAGGTTACCTTTTTTGGGAAGAGTGATGACAAGCGACTGGGTCCATGGTGTAGGCCATTCCCCACTCTGCCAGATCTTGTTACAGATAATGGTGAGAGCATCAGTCATCGCTTCTCCTCCTGCTTGTAGCAGTTCCGCTGGTATGTTGTCCACTCCCGCTGACTTCCCTTTCTTCAGCGATTGCACTGCTGCCTCAACTTCTTCCCGGAGAATTGGGAGGATTTCTTCTTCTTCTCTGCTCTCGGGACATGCTAGAACTGATGGGTCTCCATTTGGTGTATGGTTGTAAAGGTCAGAGCAGTACTCTGTCCATCTGTCCAAGACTTCTTGTTCTTCTGTAAGGCAAATGCCAGACTTGCTTTGGATAGTGGAGACTTTGGGCTGTTTAACACTTGTCAGCCGCTTCACAGTCTGGTAGGCCTTCTTGCTGTTGTTCTTGTTCAGATTGTTCTCTATTTCCTGGCATTGATCTTCTATCCAGTTCTCCTTTGCTGTGCGCATGCCTTTTCGGATGTCATTGTTGATTTTTCGGTAGACATCAGCTCCCTGTGAGGTGTTCTTTTTCTTTTTTAACTCTCTTCGTTTATCACACAGATCCAAAAGTTCAGGTGTGATCCACGGCTTCTTCTTTGGTCGGTGCTTGCCAAGGATCTCAGTGGCGGCATCTGTTACAGCTGAGTTGAAGGTATTGGTCATGGCCAGGGCGGAGGAACCTCACGTTACTACAGGTTCAACGACCACGTGCTCAGGGCCAAGGCGAGCCACACTGTATTCGTGGATTTCGGCTGTGGCCAACAGCCTGGAGAGGATTGGGCCCTGCCAGGTCTTTTTTTGCCCAAGACACAACACATGATGAGGCTATCCACTAATTCCATGCCGGATCGGTCGTCGCCCGGAACAAGGACCGCGCCTTCCGTTGGCCACCAGGACGGAGGTGAAAAGTATGCTACTGATGGACAAATTAGCAAGATCCGCACGAGAAACAACATCGTCATAGGAACCTGGAATGTCAGGACCCTAACTGCGGAAGGAAAATTAGAAGAACTGGCCCACGAGCTGGACCACTATCGATGGAACGTTCTAGGTATCAGCGAACTGCGCTGGAAAGGCCTAGGTGAAACAACGACTGACAAAGGCCACAAGCTCTATTTCAGCGGTAGAGATGACAGGCACGAACACGGCGTTGGATTCTTGGTCCACAAGAACATTCTAGCCACTGTCATGGGTTGCCGCCCAGTCTCCAGTAGACTCATTACCATCCGTCTGAGAGCAACCCCTTTCAACATTACCATCATCCAGGCCTATGCCCCAACATCAGACTATGAAGACAGCGAAGTGGAGGATTTTTATGAAAATATACAGGCGGTCCTTGACCAAGTGCCGAAGAAGGACATAGTCATAGTGCAAGGCGACTGGAATGCCAAGGTTGGCCAAGATGCGCACCACAACTGGGGAGACACATGCGGACCCCACTGCAACAACGAGACAAATGACAGGGGTCTGAGGCTATTGGAGTTTGCCAGATACAACAATCTGGTACTGGCAAACACGCTTGGTCTCCACAAAAAATCCAGACGATGGACATGGCACAGTCCCGGCGGGGAACATCACAACCAGATCGACTACATCATGGTCAAGAAACGCTTCAGATCAAGCATCAACATTGGCAGGACACGCACTTTTCCAGGAGCAGACATTGGAAGTGACCACGATCTCGTGATGATGTCTTTCCGGCTCCATTTGAAGAGAGTAAATACAGACAAGTGCACTAGGCTGAAGTTCGACCTGGACAAACTGCAAGACCCGGAGGTGGCAAAAATATTTCAGGCCACAATTGGAGGGAAATTTGCACCACTGCTTATTTTGGGGGCAGGCGAAGTAGTAGTAGAAGTAGTAGATTCCATCATAACGGACTTTAAAGATCCTGACGCTCATGTCCAAGACGGGTGAGTGCTGGTGACAAGAACACACCCAGCATGCACCTTGGCTGCGCACGCCAAAAGTTGTGGAATCATTTTCCTCGAATACGGGGTATCCACAGTACATGTATTACGAAGAACAAGAAGAAGTCAAGTTGCCCGAGGCGCCACGTTGATTCCTCGCTATACTATGCTTCCGTGGTGGGATAGTAGCTGTGATAGTCACATCAGTACTCGGCTGAAAGCTGTGTGACCTTTGACCTCACGTTCTCTTCAAGAGTTAATCCCTGCTTTTGTGCGGCCGCGCTCCAAAATTGCAGCAGTTTTCCCACCCTCTTTAATATGCGTGGGTGAGAGAGAGAGAGAGAGAGAGAGAGAGAGAGAGAGAGAGAGAGAGAGAGAGAGAGAGAGAGAGAGAGAGAGAGAATGCCGAAGCTTACCGATACGCGAACCCTGTACCGCGGGTGTTTAGTTAGTTAATAATTGTTTATAGAGTCCAGCGGACTGCAAAGAGCCAAATCAGGAACACAACTTGGTTGAAAGAGGGCTCAGCCCTGATCCGTATAAACGATCTGCTGAAACAATCCTAATGGTAACACTGAAGGCACTCCACCAGCCGGTCACTTTACAATAAAGGCATCCCATGAAGAGGACCCTGAGGCTGTACTCTAATTTATTGACCCCTCCCCCCACTCCCTCCCCTTGCAAAAGCAAAATAGAATTTAAACATCATTAAAAAAATATTTACAAAACACATACATATAAAATGCCCACATTGCTAAATAATAATACCATAGAAAGCCCTAGTGACCATTTGGATGAAAGCGCCCAATATCCCCAAACTGACCTAGTAGACCCCATATTCAAATGAGGAGTTTTGGGAGAATTTTCAAGAAAAAAGGTAGGTGACAGACTGGTCTAGCGAAGAAGAGAATAGATTGATAGAACAGATTAGGAACGAGAAAGAACAAATGAAAATGACAGAAACAGTGGTAATTTAAAGCACTAAATTTCCACCTACCTAGCGGGGATATTATTTATACCGAAATACCCGGTACCCCAACGGGGGCCGGTATATCACCCCGAAAAATGGGCACACACACCGGGTATACCGGTTCTTCAGATGTACCGTCCCAACCTTTACTGACACCCTACTATGCCAATCTCACCGAGTCCTATCCAATGAGTCTTTTTGCAAGTTTAGCGTTGTCCCGACAGCTCAGTGTGTGTGTGAGGGCTTGCCTCGGCCCACAATAACTCAAGACTTCGGCCACTGCTAGTACTATCAACCCCGCTGAATTAGCCTCATGCTAGCGGCTCGGAGCTTCACCATAGTAGAAGCAGGCAGGACCTTCTTCAAACACCGATTCTTCTTCTTCTTATTATTAGTATTCTTCTTCCGTTGAGCAGCCTGTAGCCGTTTATCGCTTAATCTGTACGGTTGTGCGTAATTATTACAACGCAAACACAAGTGTGCTAGCCATAGTAGATTGAACTGTCGACCACAACAAATCCTGCTTATTCTATAATCTACAATTAAACAACCTCGTGTGAGCCTGCCAGGACGTTTTTTGGAAGGCATTCAGTTTTTATCACGTGTGCTGCGATTTGTTGTGTGAGAGAATAATAACTCTAAACAAAGCGAGCTGGATCATCATGGCACATATTTATAGATAGACGCTAACCTGTGCTATTTACAGCCTATGCAATTTTTTTTAAAAATATTGATTTATTTATTTATTTTATTTTATTTTTTATTTCTTTATTTTTATTTATTTAATTTTATTTCTTTATTTTTTGGGGGGAGGGGGAGGGGGGGAGGTAGGGAAGCGAACGGAGAAATAAGCGAAGTGGCTCAATCTCCCCACCTTTTGTCATCGGTGCCGGTATATTATCAAAGCCGCTATATTTGCTCTTTGAACAGAACCGAACATACAATAATTTCTCTGTGTGTATGTGTGTTTGTGTGTGCCTGTGTGTGTGTGTGTGTGTGTGTGTGTGGGTGTGTGTGTGTGCGTGATCAGCTGCATCTTGGGTATGCGGACAGCGTGTGAACCACGTGCTTGCAAGATCGGACTTTACGGGTCTAGCTCCGCCTTCCCCTCTCAGTGATGAAACTGATGCGGTATAAAGCACGGTGATTGACACGGGTTGGTCACTTCTGTTACTACTCATTTTCAAGTTCAGCGTCAGTCTGTGTCGTCTGCGAGTCAGTCGAACAACCTAGGTGAGTTCAAATTCTTTCTGAAACATTTTGCTGTTCATCTTTTATTTCAATGCATTTCTGTTGTCTTTTGAAAATGTCAATCTCATCCACACCCCTTCCCTCCACACCCCTCACACACTCCACTTCCGCATTGACCCCCACACCCGGGCCCACCTACCTCTGATTCCTCTTTCCATTCTTTTGTTTTTCCAAACTAGACTTGTTTGTCTTTTGATTTCTGTATTATCTTTTCTTTGTGTTTCGTCTGCAAATTTTAGTTATTATTTTTCTTATTCCTGTCGTCTTTCACTGGGAAATCAGTGTTTAAATGTATAGTTGCTCTTTAGCCTACATTAATTTTATGGAAGAGATTCTCGAAAATTTCATGTCAGAATTTTATTTTTTTCTTCTTCACATTCCAGAAAAAGTATTTCATCTGTTTAAACTCGAGTTTTGTTCTGTTTCTACTTTGCTTAAAACAGTCTATTCTGGTTTCTGTCAGGTTTTAATGTATGCAGCCTCAATTTAGTGTAAAGCCACTGTTATGATAATCACGCGATTAGCCTACATCAGTGACATTGATCTTTCCTGAAGTTTTGTAAACTAAATGTTATTTAGGTTGCTATTTAAATATAGCTTTTGCTGGTATTATATTATAATAATTCTTTAAGTAATATATTTGATTTTAATGTTTATTGTATAATAAGTTTCTAGTATAATATTGTTTGGATTGTGATACGAAACTGTTTAAACTTTTCAGTCATTGTGACGCATATCTTCAGCATCACCTTGTCTAGTTTCTCTTCTATCCTTTCCAGCTATCCCACCTTGCTCACGAAAATTCTGGAAATGTAATCATTAAAGTAAAAAAAAAAAACTTTACACTTACTTCAAATCTGTCGTATTATAATAAGCTGCGCTATTAAATAAAAAAATAATCTAAAAAAAAGAGAAGAAAACTTTAATGTGCATATTTTTTTAAATTTCCTTCTTTCTTCGTCATCGTATTATAATAATTATAATAATTATCCTTATTAAGTTATTATATAGGGGTTTTAACTAATTTATTTTTGTACACAAATAGTTAGAATTTCGTCAGTTTAGGTTATATAAAAAAATGGTCATCATCAGCGTCAGTTTTCGTAAAGGCCTGCTCCGATAATGCCTATTCCGACAAAGCCTATTCCGTTTATGCCTACATTAAATTAGGCGTTCGCCAACCCTTGTGTCTTCCAGCCCGTGCATCCCGCTCAATTATTACTGTATTAGAGACCCCTCTGCTAGCGAAACCCCGTGATGTTACGTTATCAGGGACCACAATGACATTTTAAACGGCATACCCTCCCATTGGAGAGCTTTCACATTAAGTATGTATCTTTATAAACTCTTCTATGTTAATTATGACCACTTGATCCATAGTGTCAAAGTTTGAAGGAAAAGCAAAAGACCCCAGACGCAGTTTAAGAACTACTGCAGAGGATGATGGGGTCATGTTTTCACGCTCAATAGAGTAATTAGTCACTAAGTATAAGAAGCTCATTCAAAGTAAGAAATATATCTCGTTGGGTGTCTATTCCTCATTCACCCAGGAAGGCGCTGCATTACGACTGCCGAGCTTTCACTGAGAAAGCGATCTGGTGGGTTTCTATTCCTCATTCTCTTCAATGGCGCTGTATTGCGGCTGCCTTGCTTTCACTGAGAAAGCGATCCGGGTTTAACCCGCGTAGGTAGGTGTCAAGTTTGCTGCCATGCTAAAGTCGAAGCAATCTGTCAACTCATTGAGTGGTTACCCAAAGGCGAGAGACAATGGGCACTTTGGTGCACAACGAAGGACCCTTGGCAAAACACTCATACCCCATAATAACTGTAAATCTCACTTTCAAAATATGTTGTGGACACGTCGGACTATTTTTTGGTGGTTTTAAAAAAATGTTAGTCTTATTAAAAAAAAGAAAAAAAGAAAGTTTTAATGCTTGTCTTCGGTGATTCTACTACTACTACTACTACTACTACTACTACTACTACTACTACTACTACTACTACTACTACTACTACTACTACTGCTGCTGCTGCTGCTGCTGCTGCTACTGCTGTTGCTGCTGCTACTGCTACTACTACTGATAATAATGCAATAACGAATACCTCTGTTTTGCCAGAATGACCAGTTCTTATAACCTGCCGCTGGCGCTGGTGCAACACGGGTCGAACCGGAACACCGTCTAATATAACTATGCCACAATGTTTACTCCACCCCATGTCTGCTCATTTGTGGAAATGAGACCCCTTGAGACGATTTACCGGGTACTAATATTCTGTTTATGGACCCATATTTTAATTGTTCATTTCAGCGAACTTGTTTCGAGCTTAATTACCGCAAATGATCCATAGATCGTAATTCATTATAACTATGTTTTTCATGATTAAAGTTTTCAGTTTATCCAAACAAAGGCACAATTTTGTCAGTTGTAATTATGTCATTAGCCTATCTAAATGGTTCGTAAGTTTACAACGCATTTGTGCGAATCTTACTGATTAAATTGTGTTTGTAATCGTAATTGAACAAGGGTCGATAATTGCATTATTGCATTATTGCATTATTATAGGACGAAGAAGAATAATAATAAGAAGAAGATAATGATGATGATGATGATGATTATGAGGATGAGGATGGATGATATGGATGAGGATGATGGAGGATGAGGATGGATGGATGAGGATGGATGATGATGGATGGATGGATGATGATGGATGGATGATGATGATGGATGACGATGATGATGACTACGAACTATATTGTTCTATTCACGTTCATCTAACGGCTGTTACGAGGACCCAGTTTGCATATAACAAGCGCTTATCCCGCCAGCTTAAGTTTAGATCAGATGAATGGGATGCTACATGTACATCATAAGTCGTCCCGGAATCATCATTTGCTTACAAGCACATATATTATTGCGGTTTATTATACTATATACTACCCACAGTATTAGTCATAGCAACGCTTACCGAGTCATGGGAATTGCAAGGGTTAACTTATACTGTTACAACCGTGCACTGCAAGATGCTTCTAATTAGACGCCCCCGCCCGGTAGTACTAACGCCTCGCGCGATATTTCGCCGTCAGGGATGTCTTCCCCAAGGTGCCTTTCCTTCATAATGAGTAAATTATGTTCACGGTGAAAGATGAATGGAGTTTTCATGTAATGGTGTATTATTGAATATCGTAGTGTCAGAGTTATGTTTTAGGTATCTTTCCCAAGTAGCCTGACCTCTAAAATGTCAGAAAAAAATGGAGGAGGTTGGTTGGGATGGGTGTGTGAGGAGGACAGGGGCGAAGGAGGGGGAGAGGGGAAGGGGATGTCTCTAGTATGTTGCGGTAATCCTACAGTCATCAACATGTCTTGTGTGAAAGCATCATAAATATATTGTCTATCTAAATCCTTGTAAAATTGTATTTGTTATTCCGCAGCTTTGTGGTCAATCCATTAAGCCACATGGCATTTTGTTCACCCGTTAAATGGTAGAGCCCCTTTGAGCATGTTCTTAATGCACGGGGCTGTGCGCTACACAGTGGACACTAGATGGATCGGAATGGATAGGATTGAATTGGACTGTATGTATCAAAGACTGCTTGAATTCTGCGACCGGTCGCAGCAAACTAAACCTATTCATTGAGACAGGTCACAGACACTCTGTTTGCTGGAAGTTCAATGATCGTAATTACTGTTAAGGTGTATCCACACTGAAAGATCTCTGTGGCGTTCGAAGAGATGTTAAATCTTAATTTAAATTTTAATTGGATATGTCTCAAAAAAGCAGATGCACTAAGTAGAAATAGACTGAACTGACGGGCATATTTTGCGGCACGGATGGAACATAGGCCATGAGATTCAGAAGCGTACCGCCCCGCTTCCGTTTCGGTACAAAGACGGCAGAACACAATCTGTATTTCTATGTAAGGAAACAATGGCTGAATAGAAATGCAGTTTCGCTCTCTTTTCTGCCAATTGGATGTTTAACTTTAAAAAAAAATTGATCCCTGTTGACTACTATGTCTTCGCAATTTTCGTTTTATTGATTCGAGTTTACCCTAAAAAAACCAAAATATTTCAGTTGTAATATTCGTTTAGGATTGGAAGTTACAAGGATTCAATTCGACAGCAAGGGTTCAATTAGGCTAATGACTGCTTTTGCTATAACTGATTAATCGTATATTTGCAACAACTATAATTAACGAATCTCGAGAACTGCCCATTAAGAAGTCAGTCACACAACAGTATAAATCAACAAAACAAGTCATGAATTAATTAATCAGTTTGGAAGATAGCCTTCTCTCTCAGATTGGCAGACCATTCTTTACTTTCACTGTTTCAAGGAAATTATTTAGTCGATACTTTCTTAAGCCGGACGTTATAAGGACTTAGTTTAATATTGCGATCATTAAGCGTGGAATGTCATGCACATGAAAATTAACCATCAACACGGTGAGTCATTATTAGTGTTGTGAAACTTATTTATGTGCTTTTAGTTGCTTGCGACCTCTAGAGCCGAGTGGGGCGCAACAAGTGATTTGCTTGAAATAATTTGTTCCATACACACTAGCAGCGTACTTCAAGACGTGAACAAGAAGCCCAGAAGCTTATCATAGCAGAAAGGGAGGTTCGGAAACAGCGTTCCTTTTTCGGGGTATACAAATTGACGTAGAATAACACGATTGGTCAATACATATAGAGGAAAATGACATGCGACCACACGATTGGTCAATTTACATTAGCTATCCTCGACGGCCCGGTCCATTGTCAATATTGGTGTTGCCGCGTCGATGAATTTTGTCACTATTTTCAAACTACAGCGGCTTCTTTTGTCAGCGGCGGCCGTTGTTGTTTTTGCTGGCGTTGAAGTAGGTGTAGACAAATGTGGAGTTGCCCTCTGTACCCCGACACCCCTAATTACACACGAATAACATCGGAATCTTTGAGGCAAGGTGGTAGATGATGTCATATGCCAGTCAGGGGACTAGGGCAGGAGTCAAGGTGTGGGATCAAGCTGTCATGATATGAGATCTGGAGATTGGGTTAGTCATAGTATCAGCAGAACAGGATGGTCGGCATGATTATTTCCCCGGCTCCTAAACAATAGGTGCAGTTACCCAACCAGCAGACTTTCTAAAATGAAACTAATATAAGCGAGTTTGAACCCCCCACAACATTAAGAAAGGATGATTTTATTGCGCCAACTGAATGCCAGTCATATTGGAAGTGTCGCATCCTTCTTTCCTTCTTTTTTTTGTTCTAATGACTGTTTAGACGGTTTGTCCTACCCCGTCCTACTCAGTCTCCATGACCGTGTCAACGCAGTGCAACTTGAAAGAACCAAGTCAGATTTATCAAGCGTTAACAATTTTATTTATCTATTTAGTCAATCCTTCTTATATAGCGCTTTTTATCGATCAAAATCTGCTTAAGGCACCGCCGATACAGGATCAAACTCAAGAGAAGAACTGAGGCGGGTGGTGATGTGTGTGTGTGTACGTGATTTGGGGGCTTGGGGAGTGTGTCTGTCTCACTGACAAGCATACGGCTTACACTGGGGGGAGCAGACGGGAGTTTAGAATTACACAGCTCCATTGTCCAGCGCTAAGGGGAAGACTAGGGAGATTTGGAGGTTCCCCTGGCGAGCACACCCTATCCTTTCCGCAGTGAGATCAAACAGAAAGAGCCGGAGATAAGGATAAGTATAAGAACATCATTGGTCGTGGGTAAATACGTTTGTTTGCCTTGAGCAACTCTCTGAGCTTTCAAAGGCGCTATGCTGTATAGTCTAGACGACAGTTTGCTTTCCCGTCGAGAAAGCCTCGCTTTTTTACGGTTTTCTTCTACATTGTATTATTACATACACTTGGCAATGAAGACTCTTGTTACTGTTAGTGTTACTATTGTAGAAAAAGACGGATGTCAGAAAATCAATCATTTCATTTTAAACCGAACATTCAAATGAAAATATGGTATGCTGATATATTATTTGCAACACATAAACTGAATATCTAGGTAAGACTGCTGCGCCCCTTGTCATCTCCATCTTCCTATATGCTTGCGAAACATGGACCCTCACAGCAGATCTACAACGAAGAATACAAAGCATGGAGATGAGGTGCTACATAAGACTTCTGGGCATTTCCTATACCCAACACATTACCAACGACGAAGTCCGACAGACCATCACACAAGCCATTGGACAACACGATGACCTGCTCTGTAGTGGTGAAGAAACGGAAACTCCGATTGTATGGCGACGTCACCAGATCATCAGGTCTTGCAAAGACCATCCTGCAAGGCACAGTGCAAGGAGGTAGAAAAAGAGGGAGACCAAAAAAGAGGTCGGAGGACAACATTCGAGAATGGACTGGTTTAACACTGAGCGAAGCCATCAGGGTTGCTGAGGACCGGGAAAGATGAAGTATGCTGGTTAAACGATCATCTGTGGTCTACGACCTCCGAGTTACGGGATAGGATAGGATAGGATAGGATAGGATAGGATACTGAATATTTGCGGAATTTTTTAGTATTCCATGCATTGATTTTTAATTTGTAGATTACTTTTGACAACTGTCTTGAACATTTTGGTATAGTAACCTTTTTAATGTTAGTATCTTGACATAACTAACATTAACATGACACACGGAGATAAGGATATCATTAACAAAGCAAATGTATGCTTACCTAGAGCAGTTTTTTTACCTGATATATGTGCTGTGCCAGCACATTCTATAAAGAGTGGATTTTAAACATCCTTAGTACTACATAATTCATGGAATAAATAACATTGTGTCTGTCATTATGACAAAGTGAATTGTAGAAATCGATATATGTTTTTTTCCTCCCCAGTTATTCTCATTTTTAATTTTTAACGTTAATTTTGTTTATTGTTATGTGTCTACTGTCAAAAGACGTAAAAGTAAACCACCCAATTACAAATCTTATCCTGCAGAGTTCGAGGATATGTATTCCCTATTAGCCTTAAATACCTACTTAGACGGGTCAAACAGGATGCTTCTTGCGAGCACACCGTTCCATTTTCGGTGAGACGAATCAATAGAAGGTTAATATGTGCATTTTTATGTACTTTCGCTTGAGCAGCTCATTGATTCCGCACGGAAGCTAGACGTGAGGTTTGGGTTTTGTGCCATAACTTTTATCCACATTCCAGTGAAGCCCAAGAAACAGGGATAAGAATATGATTGAAGCTACTAGTAAGGTATATGTGCCCCACTTAATAAATCACTTCGCTGGTAAGTGCGCTATTTAAGACTAAGTACTTCAAAAACTGAACATTGTGTATGTTGTTTAACAATCTATGTCTCAGTTATGTTTAGGTTAAGGCTAACGTTATGTCAACGTCACCAGACCCCGTTCTTCCCCACGTTTAAACCTCGGGCCGGGGTTTTTCTTTGTTTTACGCTCGAAGTTAAAGTAATGTTTTAAAAATTAAATAATTAATAAATAAAAATAATTACATTTTTTTAAATAAAGGGATTACGTTTAATTAATAAATAAATGAAAGAAAACAACGATTAAAGAAATAAGTAAAAAGATGTCTATATTTTGTATTGTATTCGTTTATACTAATTATTTGTTGTTGTTTTTTTCCGGAATAAACTTGCGCAAACTCGTTTGAACAAATGAACATCGTTTCATCGTATCCTAGTCGCAGGGATTTGCCCTTCCGCAGTATGTCGTTTTGTAAAGCTGATATCGCAAAGCCCACTTTTCAAAGGCTGTCCGGGTTGCATCGCTCCGCAGTCCCTATCGTATGTCCCTCGACAGCTCGCTATTGTATTTTGATGGCTCTGGAAGTTACATGATTGTATGTGGAAAGTAGGAAGAGGAACATCTTGGGAGTTTGGATCCTTGTCGGTCTCTGACTGTCTTTTTCTTTGTCTCTTTCTGTCAGTCTCTCGCCTGGGGAGTTTTCTGTTTTTCGTCTTGGGAGTTTTTCTGTCTGTCTCGTCTTGGGAGTTTGGATAATCTCTCTCTCCCTCCCTCTCCCTCTCTCTCTCTTTCTCGTCCTGGGCGTTTGAATATTTGTCTGTATGTCTGTTCCTCTCTCTCTCTCTCTCTCTCTCTCTCTCTCTCTCTCTCTCTCTCTCTCTCTCTCTCTCTCGTCTTGAGAGTGTAGATAATTGTTTGTCTTCCTGTTTGTCTGTCCCTCTCGTCTTTGGAGTTTGGATAATTGTCTGTCTGTCTCATCTCTCTCTCGTATTGGGAGTTTGGATAATTTCTCTCCCTCCTCCCCCCCCTCTCTCTCTCCCTCTCTCTCTCTCTCTCTCTCTCTCTCTCTCTCTCTAAGAGCTAAGTATATAACTTTCCATGTTCAGTCATGTGTCCATCTACTAAAATACGGAACAAAATTTCATCTATGGAGAATTTGTTTGTTTATGTTCCATGCCCTAAAATTACGAACAGAATTCTACGAGCATGTTATTTCCTCATAAATTCAAATGAAATTATATTAAGTTTATAGAACTAAGAAATGTTTATGAACCACATGACCCGCAACTCTACCTTTCTATGGGCTGGTGGCCCTAAGATTGTGTGGACTGTATGTATGTAATATTTTTGGGGAAGTGAAAAACCGATGTCCAAATGTCAAATGTCAATGTCTCTCTCTATCTCTCTCTCTCTGTCTGGTCTACAGTTTTTAGATGGTAATTTTTTTTCTGGCAAATAAAGTAATAATGTCGTTTCTAATTCAATTATTATTAATCTTGGACTCTCACCTCACCTCAAGGCTGTGGAAATTTTACGGCAGATAAGAGTGATGGTAGACACATAAAATAAAACTATAAAAATGTATTATAGGTATTGAAGCCATAATCCGTAAAGTTCGCTTTTATTTTTTTACCAGTTATATTACTGTATCCGCATCCGATGTCGCTAAATTCTATGTCGGAAATGGCTCCAAACGCAGCCCGATAAATCTCTTGTACTGGGCCTGCATCGGATTCGCCGAATTAATGATGTGCCTCTTTCCCCTCCCCAATCTAGTACCACACAAAACAATACGGTCCTATCTTTTTAAATGCGGACGGTCCAGGGGAGCTTTCCTATTGAAGTTGGGTATCGGAGTTGGAAGGAAGAGAGGAAATACAAGAAGAGTGTATTTTCGGAGACTTCCTCCTTCCCCCCCCCCCCTTCACCCTAATTCCACCCACCTTCTCCTTGAGTTGCCGAGCAACACGTTATTATTTCATCCAAGATGCTATAGTTAAACTCCAATCCTATTTCTTTAGGAAAGACAAAAAGGGCCGGGTAGCTTAGCTGGTTCAGCGGCTTACTGGTAACCGAAAGGGTCCTTGTTCGAATCCCGGATTGGCCAACTTGAATTTTCCCATTGGTTCGCTGGTGTCGTAATAATGTGACCAGTAGTCGCCTATACTCTCCGGCGTCGTGCGACTATAATCTACCATTGACCAACTGCTACCTTGTGCTTTACACAAACCTTTGTTTGTCTCTCTCATTACTTAAAAGGTTGCTTCAAGTCATACGTTTCATGTAAGGGGCCGGGTAGCTCAGTTGGTAAGAGCGTCTTGCTAGTAACCGAAAGGTCGCTGGTTCGAATCCCGGATTGGTCAACGTGTGATCATATTATTTTCCCCTTTACCAACAACTGGCCCGCTGGTGTCAGTATAAATCGGTCCAGTAGTCACCTATATGCGAAAGTGTCGTGTGACTATAATCTACAAACAAACAAACGTTTCATGTCTAATTCATTAGTGCAACATCTCGTAGTTCCAGTGAGGATATTTGATAGTGCCTTCAACTAATGAAAACACGCGTAGAAACAGTTTTGTGGTTAACGCTGGACAAACACAACAAGCAGAGGAACTGGCATCTCGGTGTTCCATTCTGGAAGATGCAACGTGTCTGCCTTTGACAGTGGGATACAAATCGTCCACATACGCCAAAAACTTAACAGTATGTTGACGCCCCAAATTTATTATATCTGGGGAATTTAAAGAAAGAAAAGATTCAGTGTCCAGCCAGTTTACAGGTCACTTTCTACCTTATGCTTCTATAGGTGTACGTGCTTTGCCTCTGGAAAACCCTCTTTCCATCCTGTAATAACAATAATAATGTTGGATGCTATAATATGCAGGCTTTTTCTTCACATCACCAGACAGTGCAAAGCACGGCGATCTGTACCAATATACACGCTCACATGTTTGGCCCACTCTCACGTACATAACAAGCACACATCTATCACTCAGTTTTGTAAAGTCAGGAAAAACATTGTTTTGTGTAGTCCGGTTGCTTGAAATGTTCAAGTAATCCACTCTTTTTCTTATGCGCTCTTCAGCGGCCTGTTCTACAAGAACATTGAAGCGAGAGTTAAGCCTTACTACTACAAGGAAGAGAGAGAGAGAGAGAGAGAGAGAGAGAGAGAGAGAGAGAGAGAGAGAGAGAGAGAGAGAGAGAGAAGGGTAGAGGGATTATAGACGTCCTAATGTTTCTATTGAGTGAAGCGATGGGGTAGACATGGAGCGAGCCGTATATTGCACTGCGGAGACCGCTTGTAAAGTCTTGTGTTGATTGATATCTGGGGTTATTCTGCTGTAAAACACACGTGGTTTGCAAAGAGTTCATACAGTATAGAGTTGATAACAGTAGTAGACGCAGTCGAGATTTTTACACTAGTAACGTCTCCTTTATTATTTACATTCTACTAAAGAAGAGTTTTTACAGCAGACGTTCGTCTTCATGATTTAACAGTCTATTAAGTACAACAGTGTGTGTTGGAGATGTGTTTCATATGTGGGCCAGTTTCGATGCTTCCGGGTGAAATTTCTTGAGTTTAAAAGTTTTGTATTTAAATAAAATGTAAACAAAATATTTTCTACCGTGGTAGTTTTGTGTGTGTGTTGATATCTGAATATTCTGCAATGAAACCAAGCAGCAAGGAAGTGGAAGTTCTGCAGAGCACGCGTGATGTAGTATAACAATGAACCACTGTCCATGCTCCAACCACTATCTCGGGACAAAATCTCGTGAAGCCTGCTTAGTGTCTGATCGGCGCTTACTGATTGCGGTCAGGACCACGAAACCACACACACAAAAGTCCATTAAGCGTCATGAGATGTGTCTGATCAACGAGTTCTCATTGGATGCACCACTAACCACCGGATAATTATTGGGGCCGGGTAGCTTAGTTGGTAAGAGCGTCTTGCTAGTAACCGAAAGGTCGCTGGTTCGAATCCCGGATTGGTCAACGTGTGATCATATTATTTTTCCCTTTACCAACAACTGGCCCGCTGGTGTCAGTATAAATCGGTCCAGTAGTCACCTATATGCGAAAGTGTCGTGTGACTATAATCTACAAACAACCGGATAATTGAACAGAGAACGATGACGGAAAATATCCCGTAAGTGCGTCACAGATGTGAATGTCTCGGTTTCTCGTTGCCATTATCATGGGTTAGAATGATGCGCCTCTGTTATGACACGTGAATGCCAGTTCTTTCTGATCTTTCTACGACGTGTGCAAGTAGGCCTATAGGCCTTAATGGTAGCAGAGTAGCTTTTAGTGGTGGAATTGCGCTGTCGTGCAAAAATAGAACCTGGGCTCGTAGCCTGTTGTTGAAGTTTTTAAAAAATATATATATTTCTCAGGGGCGTCGCACGGTCCAAAATATTGGGGGGGCAACCCTGTCGACGGGGAGGTGGGGGAGGGGGGCTGACAAGCGGGACGCACCCTGTAATATATCCTCGTACCTTCATCCAACTGAAAGACTGAGAGTAAAAACATTTAATTATTTATGTTCTTCTTTACTGAAAATACAAGATTCATTTCCAGAAACTACAAATACATGATTAGCTATATGTGATAATGATTAAAACCAGGAAACACGAACATTAATTACCTGCCGCAAGATCATCTAGGTTGAAATTGTGTCTTCTCTATAAATCACAAGTCGTTTTGCATATTGCATACATATAATGACCAAACACTTCCACTACCAGTTTCAGAAAATAAGTCAATTGATCAATTTGTTTTACTAGGGCGTATATTACTCGCAGTTTCTCTAAAGCAAAATACTGTCTGTCTGAGTGCCTTTTGTCTTGGTGATCACAGATGATCTTACTAGTAGTCCATGAACAAAATCTCAGCTAGTTCAGTCCACAAACATCGGAGATGTATTCGCGGACACATAAACAAACAAAACAAACAAACAAACAAACAAACCAAGTGAAACCTATAATGGGGGGGTGGGGGTGGTGGTGTAATAATCAAAGCAGTCAAGCCCACGTTATCTGTCCCCAGAAATAAAATTCCCCTTTTGCGATCAAAGCACGTGCACGTGTAGGCCTATCAACAAACTAAATCTAAATTAAAAAATATCGCGCACCTCAACTATTTATTGACACTTGCACATTCACCCTTGCCTTACTCATTTTACAGACTAAAGTAAATAATTGATATCAATAAACCTGGAAAACAGACGATTCCATTGTTTTGTTAATTTTGCTCTTTGCGTGATGAAATGACACTTCTTTCAAACAGCGAAAGCCAGCTCTGCTGCCCGGTGATTGCATTAGCACCACGAAATATTTTGTTGTGAAACACAGGCACATGCTAATAGATTATTGTAATATTATTTCGTACGTTAGCCCTTTACACTACGGTTTAAAAATATGGTGATTTTTTTTAATTATTGATTCTTCCTGCCTTCCTCTATCGTTTGAAATCTTCTTCTTCTTCTTTTCTTCTTTCTCTCTCTCTCTTTCTTTTTTTTTGGCCAAATTATTGGGGGGGCAGGTGCCCCCCCTGCCCCCCCGTGTGCGACGCCCCTGTTTCTCTCTTTCAATCACAGAAGTGGACTTTCTGAAAATGACTCGTTTCGCTTGCCTTACATGTAGATCCTGGATTGGGCCAGTGTTCCGGGCAGCTGTTTTGAGTCTGGAACGAGCGCCTGAATAAGAACAAAAATCATTTCCAGTACCTTCGATTGCCGAATTTTTCAAAGACTTGAGAATAAAAGATTCTGATGTCACGTTTACAGTTTAAGAAACGGAGAAGTTAAGACTTTAATCGAGGGGTCGTTATTATTTGACTGCATTACTTCTTCTTGTTCTTGTTGTTTTCTTCTGGCTCTTTTTGTTCTTCTTGTTTTTATTCTTCTTGTTCTTGTTCTTGTTCTTGTTCTTGTTCTTCTTCTTCTTGTTCTTGTTCTTGTTCTTGTTCTTCTTGTTCTTCTTCTTCTTCTTCTTCTTCTTCTTCTTCTTCTTCTTCTTCTTCTTCTTCTTCTTCTCTCCAAACTCCTATTAAGTTTGCAAAGCGGGTACATTTCTAATTATCTTAATCGCAGTTTTCTGAAATATGTTGGAAATTAAAAGCAACAGAAATTAAAATAAACAAATTAATTAATTAATTAATTAATTAATTAATAAGGTGAAGTGAAATGAAATGTTAGTAAACTTACTGCCAGCAGTAACTCTTCGTGCAAAGCATCATTTCAAACTCTTCCAAAATCTAATCTTATGCTAGTCCATCGATCTGCATGTATGCTAACAACTGTAAAACCGCCATTTGGATGTAAAGTTAAAGTTTTATTAACTTGTAAATTTCTCGCCCTCTCCTGCTGACGATTGAAACACGTGTGAAGGGGTGTTGAGGAGTTGAGAAAAAGCAGCGGAAGAGCCCTCAATGTCTGTTTTACACGCCATTGTTTTCTTTCCCACTTCACTCAAAAGTAGCTAGGCCTGTCAAACGGTGATAGCATCTTGTTCACGGGTCGATGCTCAGACCAAACGCTCTTCATCTCTGAAAATGAGAACGCTTTGATAGTTTTTCGTCATGAATAAAGGAGGACATGTTAACTAACTGGCAACATTCCCAGAATTGTGGTTAGCCGTTTTGTGTTTTGTTCCCGCTGGGGTAGATTTGGATTGTGAGAATTCGGAAAATAGAATTCACAGAGTTTCTTATTCACAATGCAGACAGAATAGCTCAAACGCTTGAATTGGATTGCAGGATGACTTGTTTGAGCCCAATACCTGTCTGTATATCGCGTCGGTCTTGTTGGTCCGCCGCTCGCCATATCTTAAGAACCACTGAACAGATTTTGACCCAACTTTATGGTAACATTACCGGGGTTATTGGCCATGAGCCTCCCATGACATCGCATTTGCTATACCTCAAGGGTTGAGGTCGCTGGGATCAATACTTTTGTTTAACACGGCGTTTTTCTCTATCTCTCAAAAGCGGCAGAACCGTTTGTGTTTGGTATAATACTACTCTATGCTAAAATAATCAGACCGTTGAACAGAAAATCATTCACATCGGACAACTTTTTTAAAAACCTTTTAACATTGAACTGTTTGTTAGTTTAAAAAAATTGACCTTTAGAGCTCTGCCGATGGTTTATTGTTTATGGTATGTGTCGTGGTTTCTTCTTTACCATTTATAGGCCTCTTTCTTGTGAGTGTTCGCACCCTTCCATGCAGGTTATTGTAGACAACTTATGTGAATGTTCACAGCCCATTAGTCTTTCCCTCCCGACGTTTATGCTGTCTTTAACACATGTCTATCAGTGAAGAAGCTATTTAAAAAAGAAAATAGTATGTCTAGTCTTTGATGGGAGTATTTAATACCCTTTCATGAATCCTGGTGTAGAGTTCTAGGAGTGCTCTCCCCTCAGAAGTACTCCCCCGGATATTGTAGAACTACTCCACCCCTCCCCCCCATTACCCAGAAGTACCCCCTCCCCTCTCCGCCCCAACGCTCACATTAAATTATTATGTATGGTCGATGTTTTCACAAGATTGGGGTACTTGGGATATCCCAGATGAATTCTACCTCCCCCACTTCCATTTCGTTTAAAGGGGCATTACTATGACATACCTCCCACCCCCCCACCTTTCCACCTACCCACACCTCCTCACTCAACCTTTTCTCCCACTTCTTTCGGTCCTTTAGCCCGTTCTTGATTCTTCATAATTCTTCAAAATTCTTGATTCTTCATATCTCTCTCTCTCTCTCTCTCTCTCTCTCTCTCTCTCTCTCTCTCTCTCTCTCTCTCTCTGTAGGTTTGCTTGTGCACTATTGGGTCAGCGCATTCATGTATGCATACAGAGAGAGAGAGAGAGAGAGAGAGAGAGAGAGAGAGAGAGAGAGAGAGAGTGAGTGAGAGAGAGACAGACAGACTGAGTCGCTACCACCCTTTCTCTGTGGGCGCGCTTTATGAGAACTTAAAACATTTCTTTTCAATAGTCATTTTTATTTATTTCAATGATCTTACAATAAACGCCCTTTTATCTGATTATCATCAACACCATAATCCCACTACCTTCTTTACCACACTCTTCACCACACTTCTTCTTCCTACCACCAACAACCCACCCTTTGCCAGTAAACTAGTAGTAGTAGTAGTAGTAGTAGTAGTAGTAGTAGTAGTAGTAGTAGTAGTAGTAGTAATTGTAGTAATTTTTATTTTCAACTGCCAAAGTCATGAACTATTTAGGCTGTAAAAGCCTTTAAAATATACATAAATAATAAGAAACTTTAAAACTAAAATTTAAAAAAAAAACAAGGAAGTGTACAATATATTATATACATTGTTCAGAACAAAATACATCAGCACTAAACAAGGAATATATATAATAAGACTTGAAGAATATAGACTATTTTACAACATATCCCAAAGCACATCCATTCACCCACACCAACACAGAGTGGTGATGGCGCTCTTGTCAATTTGAGTGTGTATGCATGTGTGTGCTTTTAGTCGTACCTTTGTTTGATGCCACTGACTGGGTAGTAGTGTATAAAAAGTCTCTTTCTTCGTTGTTTGATGCCACTGACTGGATAGCATTCTTCTAAGTCTCTTTGTTGTTTGATGCCACTGACTGGATAACATTCTTCTAAGTCTCTTCGTTGTTTGATGCCACTGACTGGATAGCATTCTTCTAAGTCTCTTTCTTCGTTGTTTGATGCCACTGACTGGATAACATTCTTCTAAGTCTCTTTCTTCGTTGTTTGATGCCACTGACTGGATAACATTCTTCTAAGTCTCTTTCTTTGCTGTTTGATGCCACTGACTAGACAGCATTCTTCTAAGTCTCTTTCTTTGTTGTTTGATGCCACTGACTGGATAACATTCTTCTAAGTCTCTTTCTTTGTTGTTTGATGCCACTGACTGGATAGCATTCTTCATTTCATTTCATTTAAAATTCTACGCCTTTCCCTCAGGAGAAGCTCAAAGCGACTGGATAGCATTCTTCCAAGTCTCTTTCTTTGTTGTTTGATGCCACTGACTGGATAGCATTCTTCTAAGGCTCTTTCTTCGTTATTTGATGCCACTGACTGGATAGCATTCTTCTAAGTCTCTTTCTTCGTTATTTGATGCCACTGACTGGATAGCATTCTTCTAAGTCTCTTTCTTTGTTGTTTGATGCCACTGACTGGATAGCATTCTTCTAAGTCTCTTTCTTCGTTGTTTGATGCCACTGACTGGATAGCATTATAATAAAAAGTCTTTTTCCTCGTACCTTTGTTTGATACCACTTATTGGAAATCATTATGTTAAAAAGTGTTTTTCATCGTACCTTTGTTTGATGCCACTTACTGGAAATCATTATAATAAAAAGTCTTTTTCCTTGTATCTTTGTTTGATGCCACTTACTGGAAATCGTTAAATTAAAAAGTCTTTTTCCTCGTACCTTTGTTTGATGCCACTGAAAAGCACTGTATAAAACGTATGTTTCTTCGTTGTTTGATGTCACTGATTGGATAGTATTGTATAAAAAAAATCCCCTTTTTCACTTAGATGATTTATGCTACTGACTTACTAGCAATGGATACAATTTATCTTTCTTCATTTCGTTTTTAAACTTTTTTAACACTTGTCACACTTCCACATATGGATAGAACAAACAGCACAAACACAAAACAAACAGACAACCAAAACAGGTTGTCCAACCTATCCACCTTAACCTTTCCCCCTTAACCTATCCCTCTTAACCTATCCACCTTAACTTGAGGGGCATGTACCGTAAACGCACACGTTTTGTTTTTTTTACCTCTTCACGAGCCACCAATTTTCCCCTCCCTCCACCTACCCCCCACAAAACCCCCCCCCCCCCAAAAAAAAAAAAAAAAAAAAAAAAAAAACACAAACAACTCGCTGTGTGGTACCCAAGGAGTTTGAATATAACAGAAGAGGGCGTGACGTCATTTTCTCTACTAGGCGAATGAAGCCAATTCGATACGCGGCGTACCCTGATTGCAAAACAGAGGTCTTATCTTATCGTAATGTAATACACAATTTTTTTTAAATTTGTTTAAAAATTTTGTACAGTGTTTATTGTACCGTTGTGCAATAAACATATACCCTTCTCCCGCTCCCCACCATCGCCCGTGCGAGAAAAAGAAGAGAATAATTAGTGTGGAGGGTGCTTTGAGATATCTCACAAGCACACACACCGTTAGAGAAGAATTTAAAAAAAATTGGATAGGGACTACTTATGGGATATCTTAAAAGTACTCCCCCCAGTGTATCTTGAGTACTCCCGGGGAGTAGCTCATTGACAGCCAGGCTGAACCAGAAGTACTTCCACTCCCCTTCCCCTTCTCCCTTCCCCCCTCCCCGCCTTAGGCTTGGGTTTATGCCCTTGGTTATCCCAGAGGTACTGCCCGGGGAGTACTTTTTAAAGGGGAGTACTTATGGGATGATACACCGGCTGCTCTTTTTTCTTCTTATTTTTTTTCTTATTTTATTTTGTTGTTTCACTTAATCATTCTGGACAGATTTGAGCTAGCGGCGTTCACTCAGACCGTATGCACCCAAATTGTTTTATTTTTATTTTTATTTTTTTGTTGTTTGTTTGTTTAGTTAGAATAAATTACTACCAGTATATGGCAACTCAAGATTGTTCTTTGGTTCTTTTATTTGTCTTTTGTGTTGTTTTTCATAGGAACAGTTTGTTTTCCACACTCATTGAGGGCAACATTACGTTTCACAACTGAATGGTTTTTGTTGTTGTTTTTTTGACACTTTGTTACGTTGAAACGCGTACGAAAGTATGTCGAAAGCGCGCACGATAGATCTAATCGTTTCGTTTTGCAAAGTATTCAATAATGGAGTTTATTTACCTTTGATTTGAGTTTGCATTGTTGTTTGGAGAGGTTTTGTATAACGTTGATAATTTTTGTTGGTCGATATTGATGTAGAATATTCTGGATCTGCGTGTTTACTCTTGATAGAAATTTCCGGATGGATATCGAAGGTCGTGAATGTTCCCGGAAGTAGAGAAAATGTGTATGACGTAAGCCAGTGATGACGATCTTTAGTTCGATTGGTGGCAGTGCGTCATTTCTACCATGTACCAAATTGTTCGAGAAAAGAGAGAGGTTATTTAATCGTGTGCCGAGTTGCTGTTGAGAGATTGTTGTTGATAGTGAAGCTGGAAGAGTTGCTGTTGAAAGTTGTTGAGTTGAGTTGAGAATTGTATGCAGTTGTTGGTGTGTGCTGAATAAAAGTGGAAAACTTCATACGTCGACTTTGTGACTTGTATGCTGTTTGGACGGGTTGCGTGAATAAACGAATCTGAGTTACACAACTAACAGGAATTCAAGCATCGGGGCTGAATCAGATACTGATAGAAAACACCAACATCAACCAGAGTGTAACATTTTGGGGGTCAAGCCGCGATTCACGCCATAGCCAAGGGTTCATCTGCTACAACAAGCGAGTCAACGTTACGAGAGGCAGTCATCGAGGGTAGCCGCCAACGAGTTGCGTCGAGAGGGGCCAACATACTGGGACTACATCACCGATAGGTTCGGGTTGACTGCAAGGGCGTGTAGTCGCTGAAGAGTTGCTTCGTGAGCGAACAACAGATCGGGACTACGTGGCTGCCGCAGGACTACGTCGAGGGACAGTCTCGGAGCTACATCGCCAGTGTTACAGAGAGCGGCGAGCGGACGTCGCGTCTACTTCAGCACAGGAGCGTATACATCAACACCAGCGTGGTGCAGCGTCGCATACGACGAGGACAGCGGGGCCTGCGTCAGCGAAAGCGACCAGTGGCAAGCATCAGCGCTACTGCAGAAAGCGTGCTGTTCTAGAACAGTCTAGAAAGGTACAGCACAGTCAAGAACTTTCCAGAAAAAAAGAACTCTACAGTCAAGAACTTTCTAGGAAAAGAACTTTCCAGAAGAGAACTTTCCAGAAAAGAACTTTCCAGAAAAGCATTAAGATGGCTGACTTCTGGCAGAAAGGGGTTGAACTAAATCTAAAAGGCAAACAGCTGACGGAGTACGTCAAATGCCAGGAGAGAATATTGCGCGAAGAAAGAGAAGAACAGCGATGGCGTGAAGAACGAGAATTAGAAGAGCAGCGTCGCCGTGAAGAACGAGAATTAGAAGAGCAGCGTCGCCGTGAAGAAAGAGAATTAGAACAGAAGCGTCTAGAAATTGAACAGCAACGTCAAGAGAGAGAAGAGCAGCGTCGCCGTGAAGAAAGAGAGTTCGAGCTGAAGCGTCTTGAAGGTGAGCGTCAGTACCAGTTAGAGTTGGCGCGTATCCAAAACAATCAGCATGCGCCACAAGTCACCAACGACCATACGGCTCCAAAATTGCCAGCTTTCGTCGACGGGAAGGACCAGATCGACAGCTATCTGGCGAGATTCGAAAGGTTCGCCGAAAGCTCTAACTGGCAACCTCAAGACTGGGCAATTCGACTGAGTGCACTTCTGACGGGGCAAGCTCTCGAAGTTTACACCAGACTGTCGAACGATGACGCCAAAAACTACGACGTCTTGAAAGAGGCCCTGTTGCAGTGCTACAACTTTACAGAGAAGGGCTACCGTAAACGCTTCCGTGAATGCCGGCCTAAGTCAGACGAGACGCCAAAGCAGTTTGTGGAGCGCCTGTCGTCATATCTACACAAGTGGGTGGAATTATCAGGCAAAGGGAAGACTTACGAGAGTCTCCATGAGCTGATCGTGAAGGAACAATTTCTCAATGCCTGTCACAAGGACCTAGCGACCCACTTAGAAGAACAAAAGCTGCAGACGCTTAAAGATGTGACTGAGGCTGCTGAAAGATATCTCATCGCTCATGGGAAAACCCTGGGGCCACCCAGCGCGACGAAACATTTTCAGAAGACTGGAAACCATGTGAACCAGATCCAGGGGAGCCAGACGAACCAGAGACAGACGGACTCCACGCCTCCTCCCAGGGAAGGGCATTCAAGAGGCTGTTTCACCTGCAACGCTACAGACCACAGAGCGGCTAACTGTCCTCAAAACAAAAGTAGCGGACAGCGGAGCAGTACGGACAATGCAGCGGCGGGCAACCGGCAGAGGCGGTTCTCCAATCAACGGCAAACCAGTAGATCTGACCATCAAGTGTGCGGCGGGAGCGTCATTCTTCCGAGTGAGACCGAGCGCACAGCTACCCCTGCGGACGTGCAAGAGTGCATGACCGATGGCCAACTTCTCCTTGCCAACGGAAAATCCATCCCCGTCGTCGCCAGCGCAGCTGTGACCGTCCAGAACATGCCTGTTTCCAAGGGACGCGTCGGAAATCATGAAGTGACTGTCTTAAGAGACTCTGGCTGCAGTGGGGTCATCGTCAGAGAAGACCTAATCGCTAAAGAACAGTTCACTGGCGATTCAAAATGGACACTTATGGCCGACAGCAAATGTGTGAAAGCGCCAGTTGCGAAGATTCGTCAACACCCCTTTCTACATAGGCGAAGTCGAAGCGGTTTGCCTGAAGAAGCCGCTGTATGATTTGATGATCGGGAATATCGACGGCGCGAGACGACCCGACGACCCCGATCCAGAGTGGAGTCCTGCCTCAACCCAACGCGTCGAAGTTGTGGAGGAGGATCCATTGCCGTTTCCCGATGGAGACCTTACAGAGCTGCTACGGGACAATGTGGTTACTCCGGCTCAGCCCTGCCGACCAGAGATCGTCGGTGCTGTTACTACCAGGGCCCAGGCCAAGAGAGACAAGACGTCTACGCCACTGAAGGTCGCCGACAACTCTAAAGCTGCCATCGTGGACAGAGATAAGCTGATCCAGCTCCAGGAAGCTGATAGCACTTTAAACAAGTACAGGAACCGCCAAGACCACGTGACCAAAGGCAGTGGCACGGTCTATTTTGAGGTGAAGGCCAAGATCCTGTATCGAATCTTCCAGCACCCGAGGGTCAACGGAGGGAAACCACTACGTCAAGTCTTGGTACCGTTACCCCTAAGGCGCCAGGTGATGGAAGTAGCGCATGACTCAATCATGGGAGGTCACCTAGGTATCAAGAAGACGTCAGACAGAATCCAGGCGGTGTTCTACTGGCCAGGACTTCATGCGGACGTCAGCCGTTTCTGCCGATCATGTGACATTTGCCAGAAGACCATACCTCGAGGAAGGGTCCCGAAAGTGCCTATGCAGAGGATGCCTCTGATCGACCGACCTTTCAAGAGGGTGGCCTTAGACTTAATCGGCGAAATAAGACCTCCGAGTGAAGAAGGTCATCGATGGGTACTGACTTTAGTGGACTATGCGACTCGGTACCCAGAAGCAGTGCCACTGAAGAAGATTGACACTGAAACTGTAGCAGAGGCACTGGTGGACATGTTCAGTAGACTTGGAGTGCCTGAAGAAATTCTGACAGACCTCGGGACGCAGTTCGTCTCTGACTGCATGAAGGAGGTCAACAGACTGCTGAGCATCCGGCATTTGACTACGACACCCTACCATCCGATGTGCAACGGGCTTGTCGAAAAGTTCAATGCTACGCTGAAGTCCACCCTGAAGAAACTATGCAGCAAGCAGCCCAGACAATGGCATCGCTACATCAACGCCTTACCTTTCGCCTACATAGAAGTACCGCAGGAGTCCACCGGCTTTTCTCCGTTCGAGCTGCTGTACGGAAGAACCATCCGAGGGCCGATGCACATCCTAAAAGAACTGTGGACGAAAGACGTAGACACCCCAGAGGTGAAGAACAGCTACCAGTACGTGTTTGAGCTACGGGAGAAGCTGGAGCAGACTCTCGAGATAGCCAGAGAAAACCTGAAGAAGTCCCAGGACTGTGGAAAGCACTACTATGACCATAGGGCTGTGAACAGGAAGTTCAAACCTGGCAACAAAGTGCTGGTGCTGCTACCTACCGATCACAATAAGTTGCTGATGCAGTGGAAAGGCCCGTACGAAGTGGAGACCGTGGTGGGAATCAACGACTACAAGGTGAAGGTCGGCCAGCATTCCAAGATATACCACGCCAACCTCCTTAAGCTGTACGTGGAAAGGCCATCAGAGACTGTGCACGCAGCCACAGCAGCTGTGACCGACGACAGCTTTGACAGCGAAGAACTGTTGGAACTGGGAGACTTCCACAGCAAAGAAGGCATCGATGACGTTAAGCTAGGACCAGGCTTGACGGAAGGTCAAAAGTTGGAGCTCAAGGACCTTATGGGCGAATTTCCCCATAGCTTCAGCAATGTCCCAGGCTCTACGACTTTGGTCGAACATGAAGTCTACACCCAGACCTTGAGGGAGCTGTTCCACCGTCCCGCAGAAGCCAACCTGACCGTGAGACCCAGCGAATGCATTCTGGGAGCTGCCAACGTCGACTGCGTCGGACATCCGACGGAAGAAAAAGACAACGGAGGACGCAATGATTCCAGGGAAGCCCACGTGATCATCGTCTTTGACCCTGGGCCGATGACGACCGCAACTGACGAGGGCGTCGATTCCTTGCGAACGAAAGAACATTGACTGTGTGGACGAACTAAGAATATTGGTAATGACAGACTTGAAAATGAAAAACGTTGACTGGGTAAATGATCTGTGAACATTGACAGTATCCAGAAAGATTTGCAGATGAGAAACATTGACTCTGTGTGAATGAACTGTGAACATTGACAATATCCAGATAGACTTGCGGATGGAAGAACATTGACTCTGTGTATATAAACTGAGAACATTGACAGTAAATGAGACAGTCTGAAGTAAGTTTTAATTCTGTACATTGTTTGTGCATTACGTTTCAACGTTGTTGAAAGAAATTGGGTAAATTTCTTCTTGAGTGGGGGATTATGTTACGTTGAAACGCGTACGAAAGTATGTCGAAAGCGCGCACGATAGATCTAATCGTTTCCTTTTGCAAAGTATTCAATAATGGAGTTTATTTACCTTTGATTTGAGTTTGCATTGTTGTTTGGAGAGGTTTTGTATAACGTTGATAATTTTTGTTGGTCGATATTGATGTAGAATATTCTGGATCTGCGTGTTTACTCTTGATAGAAATTTCCGGATGGATATCGAAGGTCGTGAATGTTCCCGGAAGTAGAGAAAATGTGTATGACGTAAGCCAGTGATGACGATCTTTAGTTCGATTGGTGGCAGTGCGTCATTTCTACCATGTACCAAATTGTTCGAGAAAAGAGAGAGGTTATTTAATCGTGTGCCGAGTTGCTGTTGAGAGATTGTTGTTGATAGTGAAGCTGGAAGAGTTGCTGTTGAAAGTTGTTGAGTTGAGTTGAGAATTGTATGCAGTTGTTGGTGTGTGCTGAATAAAAGTGGAAAACTTCATACGTCGACTTTGTGACTTGTATGCTGTTTGGACGGGTTGCGTGAATAAACGAATCTGAGTTACACAACTAACAGGAATTCAAGCATCGGGGCTGAATCAGATACTGATAGAAAACACCAACATCGAACTGAGTGTAACACACTTTATTTTCCCTTTTTATCGAGAAATTCTGGGCCGCCTCCCCTGGAGAAGGCGTAGTCGCAGACTGTTGCACGCCCAAACCCAACCTACCTTATTAGTTGTGTTTTTAAAACTTTGCCGGTGGATCAAACCGGAGGACTCGGAGAAAATCCCGAGACGTTACCCGAGTCGAAAGTAAATAATATTCGGACAAACATAACGCCCAGAGGCGGGATCGATCCCAGGCCTGTCCCAGCGCCATTGGTTTCTGACCTGTGGACAAGGCAAGCTAGTCCCCCATCTGAGACCACTCGGCCACAGCGATTGGTTACAAAAACTTAAATGTGGCAGTTAGGAAACGAAAAAAACAGAACGGTTATAGATGGTTCTTAAATTACAGCAAATCGTGAATAACTATATATATATTCTCTCTCTCTCTCTCTCTCTCTCTCTCTCTCTCTCTCTCCTCTCTCTCTCTCTCTCTCTCTCCCCCCCCCCCTCCCATCCCTCTCTCTTCCTTCACCCGTGCTCTCTTGTTCTCTTTTACCACTATAGTTCCCCCCCCCCCCCTGTGTTAAGAGCTTTGTTTCGTGCCATCATGTTGGACAATTTTACGCGATGCTTTGAGAATGACGGCCGTTAAGGCGTTGGATGCTCACCCCGGCTTTTTATCGGAGGTCGGGTGGACGAGATTTAAGGTGACAGCCCAGTGTAAAGACAGAATTGCACATTGTAATCGGAACTGTTTAACTCCTTCTTCTTCTTCTTTAACGCTAGGCTTCTAACGGTCACAATGTGCATGCAGCTGCTTTTTCTTCTTTACTCGGCTAACGAGATGAAATCGCTGAGGAAAAACATTAAGATTCTGTTTGCCAACAAGCTAATCTTTTCGTCAAGATCGCATCTAGATTTAGATTATTTTTGTTTTTCATCTGGCTGCTGTTGCTATTGAAGTTCCATTTTCTAAAGGCGAGAATTACTGTGCTTGTTTTTGCTTTTCTCCCTGTAACTACACATAGTTTATATTCGACCATTGCTGCACACTTTTTTTTTTAACAAAACACTCTCGCAAAATCTTTTTTTTTTTTTTACTTCCTTGAATATTGAAGTTTGAATGCGACGTGCAGATATGGCGTAGATCAAACGTTTTAGGGTATTTTCTCTTATCAGATTGTTTAGTCTGTGTATTGGCGAAATTGTATCAAACTGTTAGGTCTGTTAAAAACAAAGAAACCAACTATTAGGCTGTTAGGTCTGTTAGGAAAAGATACATTATGAGACTTGTTAGTGTTAGCGAAACCTACTATCAGAGTTGTTAGCCAAACCCAGCGTCTTAAAATCTTCTCGTTGCGTTCCTCAAGCTACCTGCTGCATTGCACTGTGGTTTAGGCAGTGGGTTGGTTATCGGACAGTGCTTTACCCAATCTAATCTGTAAAACCCTGTCGAGGTTCCAGTCGGCGCAAGTGCGGTTAGGCACATACCTGCCGGGAAAACAAAATCCATCCAGCTTCTTGAACCTTTCCTGGTTCAATAGCGAGCCACGGTGCATCCCTTTTCGCAGGACCAGCGTCTTAGAGGTTTAGTCGTTATAATACTGTATCCTTCGCCGCGCCCATCCCTTCTCCCTCGCTTTCCCGGTCCCAAAGAGAGTCAGGTACCCATTTTAGGCTGTGGATTAGGATGTTCTTGTGCGTTGTTTCATATTTCTGCCCTTTTAATGATTGCACCCAAGTACTGAGCATGCAAGATAGTTGATGCTTCACTGCTGGACATTGTCAGACCATGCGCCCAAAGGCTGCGGGTGGGCGTCTCGGGCAGCTTGAGTTAGATCCTGTATCGGCCAGCGCCTTGAGCAGCTCTTGAGCTGGAAAAGGGCTATATAAGAACGATTAAATAAATAAAATAAATAAAATTGTACCATCAAGGCCTAACTACTAAAGGTAGATGACCGGTTTAGTTGTACAACTCTCGCCTGGCAAGCGAGAGATCCGGGTTCGTATCCCTCGACGATGCCAGCACTTGTTTTTCTCACAGGAATCAATTTTCCTATAATGACTCTTTACACGGTAGTTCACTTCTCCTCGTGTCCTCAACAGGGGCACCTTATAGAACTAAGGGTCATTTTTTTTTCCAAAGGGCAAGTGACAGGCTCAAATACGCACCCAGCACATTATAAGTGTATGTCATTCAGAGTCACTCAGTGGTTCGAGGCGATTGACAGTGCGCCTGATGTTGCAAGTTGGCGCGTTGGCGACTTTGAACTGGGTTCCATTTTGTTTTAACGTCTAGAGCAGTTGTCTGGGCCGGTAAAGAACGCTATGTTAAAAAAATAAAACCGAAAACAAATTGTACTGCTATTACGCCAGCGCGCAAAAGCGAAATGAAAGTTTTGAATTAAAATAGAACAAACAAAAGCATTACAAAACGAAGTAGTCAGGAAAGAAGGAAGAAGATGAAGAGGAGGAGGAGGCGCAGGAGGAGGAGGAGGAGGAGAACAAACGCATCCGAGTTGTAAGTCACCGACTGCCGAAGATCTAATATTCAATATTTTCCTACTGAAATGAAGAAGAAAAAAAAACCCGAACTCTTCAAGGGCCACCTGGTTGGAGAGACCAAACTTGGTAGTACACAGCTAAGCCTTTAAAAGTTCTGTTAAAACGGCAAATATTTAGTTTATCGTAGCGGCGGGGACCCGGACGTCTCTGACTGCCTGCGTCGCCATGCAGCGCATGCACTAATCGCTTTTGGATAACATGCCGCGTACTTCACTTTCAGCCACACACACTCTCGCCTTCGCCAAAGCTTTCGTTACGTTAACAGTTCTTGAAAGCTCATAGATGGACCATTATTTTCACTCCCCACGCCCAAGTTCTAACGAATCGACTTCCTACAATACTGCATGCATCATTCGAGTTGACCAGAAACGCTGAGATCATACTCTGTGTGTGTGTATGTGTGTGTGGGTGTGCGTGTAGGTGTGTGTGTGTGTGTGTGTGTGTGTGGGTGTGTGTGTGTGTGTGTGAACTTGTTTACACGGAGTTATTTGGACAAACTAATGAACATCTACATAACTTATTTTGACAGCCCTCGTTGTTTAGACGTCAAACGGTCAATGATCCGTTAGGTTTAGGGCTGTGTTAGGGTTCAGGCTAGGGTAAGCGTTAGAACACTTAAAAGTACTTTTTAAAAATCCTATCCTATCCTATCCCGTAACTCGAAGGTCGTAGGGGCACCACAGATGATCGTTTAACCAGCGTACTCCATCTTTCCCTGTCCTCAGCAACCCTGATTGTTTCGCTCAGTGTCAAACCAGTCCATTCTCGAATGTTGTCCTCCCACCTCTTTTTTGGTCTCCCTCTTCTTCTACCTCCTTGCACTGTGCCTTGCAGGTTGGTCTTTGCAAGACCTGATGATCTGGTAACGTGGCCATACCATCGGAGTTTCCGTTTTTTCACCACTGTGAGCAGGTCATCGTGTTGTCCAATGGCTTGTGTGATTTTCTGTCGGACGTTTTAAAAAAAAAGGGGACGAAATATGTCCCATTGTCAACAACAACGTATGTGGCGTTTCAGGAAAGTCATAATAAAGCCGTAAAAACAAGTTTGTGTGTGGGGGTGGGGGGTGGAGGGGTGTGTGTGTGTGGAGACACGGTTGTGCGTGTTAAATATTTCCATTAATTAAGTCATTCATTAATTCCTTCATCCAAGAATTTGTCTGCTTCATACTGGTTCTCATTGCTGCAGGGTTTTACAATGGGGCTGCTCGGGGAAGCGAGTTTAGAAAAGGGAATCGGAGAGGGTGGGTGGGCGGTTTTAGGACTTCGACGCTTTAAAGGGCCAAAGCATCAAAGATGTTTGTTTATTTGAGTGTGTGACATGGAGTTGGTGTGGTAACGATAGTGTAATGGGCAATCGTTGCTGAAAGCGACCGCCAAGCTGTGAATTGTAGTCTCCTCTCCTCACTACCATGCTTAGATCTTCTAGAAACACTTTCGCTGTGGTACTAGGTTTAGAATCATCCGTATTGCTATTAATAGACACATGAACAAATGACTTATCAGTTTATATATCAACCCGTTACTTTTGAAAGAGATTATGTTTTGGCTCATTGGGGCAAGCCACACTCCCAGGTGAATTTGAAAAGGGCCTGTGACGCCAAAATGTGTCATTTTTATGCAATAGATTGTGTCTATTTAGTATTCATGACTCTTTAATTTGCAGTTTTATTGTCGCGGCCTTGGTAGTATAGTGCGTGTTTGGGTGTGTGCATGTGTGTGTATGAGTGTGTGTGTGCACGTGGTGTGTGTGAGCGTGGCGAGTGTGTCTGTGTATGGGTGTGTTTGTGTGTGCGCGTTCCCGAGCATTTGTTTTCTTTTCTTTCTTACTTTCTTTCTTTCTTTTTTTCTTTCTTTCTTAATTAATTAATTTTAAAGCTGTAATTCTTACTTGTGACATTGTGCCTGTGACTGCAACTCAAGTTTCTTTCAGAGCTTTTAGCATTCTTCTTCTTCTTCTTCTTCTTCTTCTTCTTCTTCTTCTTCTTCTTCTTCTTCTTCTTCTTCTTCTTCTTCTTCTCCTTCTTCCCGACATTATTATTATTATTATTATTATTATTATTATTATTATTATTATTATTATTATTATTATTATTATTATTATTATTATTATTATTATTATTATTATTATTATTATTCATGACTCAAGGAAGATTTACTATCCGATCATAGATTTTCTATATCGTTGAGATTAAAGCTATTCTATATCGTGGAGATGAAGAACAGGAATATACAGTTTCATACAGAATCCTACCACATAATCTGTATTATGGGTGTGTGGAGTTTATGAAGAAAGTTATACATTTGCCAACCATGAAATATAATCCAGATCCCTCTATTGAATTCAATTAGCTTGATTGAAATGATGATAAACACTCAGTGTGAATGTTTCAGTAATATTTGGCAGATATAAGATTCTGTTTGAAAGGACCTTCCTGGCTGGCACGACATTTTGCTAAATTTCGCTGTGTTATTATTACTGTCTTGCAAAGTGCATGGGGCAGACACTTAAGTTCGTATAATAGGGAAGATATTATGACATGCATGTTATGAATTTATCTTTCGTAAGCCTGTAACATCTCTCGTCGGGGTGGTACGAGGAGATGGGGGATCGAAAGAGGGCAGTTCCCGGGCGCAGCTGACATTGAAAGAGAGAGAGAGAGAGAGAGAGAGAGAGAGAGAGAGAGAGAGAGAGAGAGAGAGAGAGAGAGAGAGAGAGGGAGAAAGAGAGAAAGAGAGAGGGAGACAGAAATGAATAAGGACATTGTGGGTGAATAAGAAAATTGTGAGTGTTAGAATGTTCATGGTCTAAATGATTGCATACAGCAAATATCAATTTTATCTATGTTATAGGTCAATCTTTGTTTTTAAAACTGAATTATATTTGCTGCAAAACAGTTATAATATTAAATGGAAGTATTAATTTCTGTGTCCGATACATTAAATGCAATGCTTAATGGCAATTTATGTAGGCCCATACTCAATAAAGAAGGTCTATTCTGTGTTTCTTTATTTAGTTCCTTTCATTTATTCGTCACATTGGCAACGAATATATAATTAATTATTATTTAATCTTTTTATTTATTTTAATTTTTTTCTACGATTTAATTGTTTATTATCGCGTTATTTCAAGACGTTAATATTAACACTCTTTTTGTTTGTGTGTGTGTGTGTGTGTTTCAGAATACACTGGTTCTCCTTTCACAGCTTGATGAGAAACAACTAGCCATGGCAAGTTCTTCACCGAATCTCCACCACAAAACATAACAAACTGCCGTCCTTCATCACAAAAAGATAGGCTCTTGTTACAACTTGTTTCAAGAAAACACCAACATTCTGTTTGAAAATCACCAAAGGATCTATCTAGCTGGCTAAGAATCAGAAATTCTTGAGCAAATGGAGTTACGGTATGATGAAGCAATCCAAGAGAATAGAAGAAAAAAGGCTGCTTATTTCTGTCTAATATTTTAAAAATCTTCAAATAAACTTTTGCTCTGCAGAAATATTTGCCAATGATTAGTATTTAAATGTAGAGATACCAAATATCTCTGTTCATCAAAGTGCGAGTCCACAAAAGAATCGGGATCAATTTACGAGGGACAAGATTTGTAATGAATATGCCAACAGGAAGTGCCCGAACAATAGCGTGACACAAAAGTGGCTACCCAACAACAACAAAAAAAAAACAACAGTGGACGAAGTTTTCAAAGTGCAACTGTTTGTATTATTTCTTGCGTGTGTTTGTTGGTGGTATTATTATAATAGTATTGTTCGCGTTGTGTCCAAGTGTGTGAAATCTCGTCCATACATGCGACAAAACGAAACCAGTTGCTAGGCTATTACTTGTTCGCTGTCGCTGCTCTCTTGTAAAAACCATGACTTGGGAAAGTATCCTTTTGTGGTATTAACGTAGCGCTGCCCTTGATCCTGACACACACGCGAAAGGAGGGGAGAATCACATCGCGCACGCTATCAACCTCGACAACAAAGAGGGTGAAAAGAAGATAGTCGGAAAAGTTTGGAAGCTTTCCCCGCAACGGAAAACCACACCAGGCTATCCTGTTCCACCATCCCGACGCCACAGCGGCGCCAATTTCCCAAGACTACCTGCCAAAATGGCAGCCATTTCCACATCCGGCTCCGGTGACTTGCAAGTGCGCAAGAACTACAACTCTTCTTCGAACTCTTTCTCTTCTAGCCAGAGACACCTCTATAGCAACTTTCATCATCATCATCGTCATCATCATCATCATCATCATCGTCATCATCCTCATCATCATTGCACTTTCTCACACTGCCACAGCCACAGAACGTTGACGTGTGCATCAAAGAGCCGTACAGTAGCTGTTGTAGCGCTGCTGACGATGATGTGGTCAACGTTGCTGGCGGGGGTGGTGGAAGGAAAGCACGTGACGAGGGACACACTGTACGGAAGAGTGAGGGGTGAGGTGGTGACGTTGCCAGAAAACAAACGGGTGGAGAATTACTTCGGAGTCCCTTACGCTAAACCGCCCATTGGCAAGCTTCGCTTTGAGGTCAGTGTCTGCCCACGACGACGACGACTACTACTACTACGATGATGATGATGATGATGATGATGATGATGATGATGATGATGATGATGATGATGATGATGATGATGATGATTTTATGTTTTTGAAGATGGAGATGATGATGATGATGATGATTTCATGTTTTTGAAGATGGAGGTGGCGATGGTGATGGCAGTGATGACGTTTTGATTACTTACGCTGATAATGATGGTGATCATAAAGAAGTTTTTGATCCTGATGCAAATAGTGCTGATGGTGGAAATAGTGGCGAAGATGGTACATTTTTGTTATAGAGTAGTACTACTAGTAGTAGTAGTTGTTGTTGTGGAATTGTTTTTTTTTTAGTTTATGTGATGATGATCATGATGATGATAATAATGATGATGATGACAACGACTGCAATGATACTTACTAGTGATTTTGATTTTGTTTTGCTTTTTGCAAACCCGTAATACCAATTTTTATTTATAGCAATTTGCTATTGTGGGGGCCTTTTCTTTGCTTTGGATGCGTTTCTTAAACCTCAGTTATTGGCAAGATGCAATCTCTTTCAAATGTTATATTAATGAGGGAATGATCGTCTGTGTTAAACGACTGGCGATTGACTTGCAAAACAATCATTATTGGGAGAGAGAGAAGAGGATAGGGGACGAGGAAAGGGGGAGTGGGGAGGGAATGGGTCCCTGCTTAAAATAGTTTTGGGATTAAATCCTACATAAAAATCTAGACAGATTGCAAACAATATTATAACTGTACAAAAGGGTAGCGTTTCTGAATATCGGTTAATCAGTTACAATAAAAATTACCTTTAAGGTGTGTGATACTGTTAACTCTGACGGTAAATCATGATTAAGAACATCAAGTTATTTTTTTTTCTATAGTATTATAGTTACGCATACTGTATACAAGACATAAAAAAAGCTGCAGTGACAGAGGCATTAATTGTAACTCGTTGAATTTTTAGGTCGTTTTTGCTAAATATTTTGTTATTTCGTAACCTGTCCTTGTTTGGTTTTTGTTTGGTACGTTGATGAGTGACATTCTCTTAAAAAGATATTCCTCATATTCAGTATTAACAAGAATTATTTAACGTCTCCAACGAGGAACGTCCTCTTGTAACGAACGTGCCGATTTAAGAACAACTCCACGGTCTTTGAGATTGTGCTCGCTGCTAATAAGTTTGAACGTGGACAATAATAATACTGTACGGTATAACTTCGATTTATTTCCTCTCTCTCTCTCTCTCTCTCTCTCTCTCTCTCTCTCTCTCTCTCTCTCTCTCTCTCTCTCTCTTTCTCTCTCTCATTCTCTCTCACTCACTCTGTCTCTCCCTCTTTCTCTCTCTCTCACACACACTCACTCTCTGTCTGTCTGTCTGTCTCTCTGTCTCTCTCTCTGTCTGTCTCTCTCTCTCTCTCTCTCTCTCTGTTGTTTCGGCCAGAACTGTTTAACGAACCATAATAGTTTAATATGTTAAAAAGAAAAGTTTACATTACAGCCGAGGAACCGCTATTATTGCAAGGCTAAGGAACCCGTGCACTTTACAAGATTGAAGAAAACCATACTATAGCTAGCAGAGTTAAAGGAACCATTACAATAAGCTTATCCTAACTTGATAGCCCCAGATATTGATACTGTGATTTGTAAGCCCATTGAACTCTCGATACTTTTGTTTGACCCTCATTGAACCTCGACCAAGAAAGGTTTTTCGCATGTGTACGAGAGGTCTATCACGCCTCCCCCTACCCCCCTGGTTACTGAGTGGAGGGGAGAGATGGGGGCTTATCGTAGCAGCAGTGCGTGAGACAGCGCGCTTACCCCCGAATCGGGAGCACGTTTATGTTTCCTCAGGTCTGTGTTCCTTCAGATCTATATTCCTCCAGGTCTTTGCAATAAAAAAACACAAAAAAACCAGTCACACTTAGTAGAGATCCTTGAGGTGAGGGAGAGAGGGAGGGAGGAGACCTGGAAGGTAGACCTGGGATCCATAACCCTGGAAAACATAGAGTTGCAGGGTCTTAAGGGAACAAAGAACCAAGATTTGAGTGAAAACCTAACCTCGGAGAAACATCGGGTGAACTCTCCTCCTGATCCCCACTCCACACCCGACCCCGTGGATCGCAACCAGGGGTATTTTTAGCCTAAGTAGCACGTCGTAGTCCAAGACCAGTTGTCGGGGCGTCCGACGGTGCGCCTAAAAGACTGCAAGTGGGCGCCTCAGTCGACCGCGTTGAGTGAGATCCTGCGTCGGTCCGCTCTTGAGCTGGAACAGCACAATATATACACACGATAAAATAAAATAAAATAAAAATAATAATTAATACAAAAGTAAGTGTATAAACAAATAAATAAATAAATAAATATATAAATACATACATAAATAAATAAGAGCAATGAAAAGGCAGACCTTAATTTTTAGTCCCAAGTTATTCAGAGTGACCGAGCCTGATGACGTGTACACGCAGTTATATTTTGTAGGTCGTATACCTGAGCTCACAAGGCTCGGCTACTTTTTGTGTGTGTTTGTGTGTGTGTGTGTGTGTGTGAGAGAGAGAGAGAGTAAGAGAGAAAGAGAGAGAGCTTAGCTTAGTAAGGGAACCGTTGAATTAGCAACTGAGGAACTCCGTAAGGATCTGTGTCTCAAGGATTTAAATCTGTTTTCCGTGGCAATGAATTTTCTTGGAATAGGATAATCGTAGTGGGCACTCGTTGCTCAAATCGCACTCAGAACTTTGAATGTTCAGCTTCCCTTCCTTGTTATGTGAACAATCAATATGTGCACATTCTATAGTCTCCTCGAAAATGTATGCATTTGATAATACAAATAAAAGAGGAAAATATGGAAGGAAGGGGAAAAAAAGGCAGCACATGACAAACAGATACCCTAGAAAAATAATCTACCAACACTGGAAAGGGAAAATAAAAACAACACGCACACACACACAAATCAACGTACACTGTTTATCTTTAGTCATCCGAGACCAAAAACATACACACACAATTTGAGACTATGCCACCCAAATTGTTTTACACACACACACACCCACACGCACCCACACACACACACACCCACACACCCGTAATCGTTTTAGCAGCCCGACAGCCCAGTATACGCCCTTAAATTTGAGCTGGTATTGTACCATCCGAATTGTGTTGACAGCCAAATTGTTTTAACAGGCTCCTGGTTCTAGGACCTAAACCCTGCCCAATGCATATAAAATTACATGTTATAGAGTGTACAAGCTCAGTGGACTGCAGTTCTCTGAAGAGATGTAAGGAAGGAGAGAAGAAGACAAAAAGACAGGAACGAAATAAGAGTTGGGTTTGGGAGAGGATGGGCAAGTGAAAGTGGGGGAGGAGTGAGGAGTGGGGGTATAGTCTGCAGTGGATCTAATGTCAGAAGATAATAATAATAATAATAATAATAATAATAATAATAATAATAATAATAATAATAATAATAATAATAATAATAATAATGATGATGATGATGATGATGATGATGATGATGATGATGATGATGATGATGATGATGATGATGATGATGATGATGATGATGATGCTGATGATGATGATGATGATGATGATGATGATGATCTTCTTCTTCTTCTTCTTCTTCTTCTTCTTCTTCTTCTTCTTCTTCTTCTTCTTCTTCTTCTTCTTCTTCTTCTTATTATTATTATTATTATTATTATTATTATTATTATTATTATTATTATTATTATTATTATTATTATTATCATCATCATCATCCAGCCATAAGCGGGTTTAAATGATATAGAAATCTAGAGCGGGAACTAGAGATTTCCCTTTCGTTCAACCACTCACCCACCCTCGCAACAGCTAGTACATGTATATTCAAATTCCATTGTAGATGTTTAAACCTATATGATCCTCAAATTAGGAGTTTTCATCATGCTCTCTCTCTCCTTCTCTCTCTCTCTCCCTTTCTTCCTCTCTCTCTCTCTCTCTCTCTCTCTCTCTCTCTCTCTCTCTCTCTCTCGTTCTACAGCGGATTTGTGACGATTACATTACATTACAAAATTGTTGCTTTAGGTCCAGCGGACTCTTCCGAGCCAAATCAGGACCGGACAACCCCCAATCCGCATAAAAGATCTTAGTGGGAAAACTGAATGCCCTCCACCAGCCAGTCACTTTACAATAAAGACATCCCACGCAAGAAACGCTGAGGCTGCACTCTAATTTGTCGAACCCCCGTTTACAAAAACAAAATAGAATACAAACATCATTATACATTATTAACAAAACATATACATATAAAATGCCTACATTGCTAAATAATAACATCATAAAAAGCCCTAGTGACCACCTGCCAGAAAGCGTCCAATATTCCCAAGCTGATCCAACAGACTTCATACACAAACAAAGAGTCTTGTCCCGGAAGAGTTTTCAAGAAAAAAGGTAGGAGACTGGTCTAGCGAAGAAGACGATAGTATAGCATTTTTATAGAACAGAGCAGGACTGAGAAAGAGCAAATGAGAAAGACAGCGACAGTGGGAATTTAAAGCACTAAATTTCCAGAAAGTGGGGATACTATTTATACTGAAACCCCCGGCACCCCAACGGGGGTTTGTGACGATTGTAATGTATTCAATAATAATAATAATAATAATAATAATAATAATAATAATATTATTATTATTATTATTATTTATTATTATTATTATTATTATTATTATTATTATTATTATTATTATTATTATTATTATTATTATTATTATTATTATTATTACTAATATTATTATTATTATTATTATTATTATTATTATTATTATCATCATCACCATCATCATCATCATCATCATCATCATCATCATCATCATCATTATCATTATTATTATTATTATTATTATTATTATTATTATTATTATTATTATTATTATTAATTTTATTTATAATAATAATACCTGAAGGCAAAAACACACATATAAGCTTACATCAATGAGCTCAAAGCGGAATCATTTTTCTATAGGCTTTTAAAGAATGGTATTGTTCGTCTTTGACCGTTGTCGCCTACTGTAGTGCAGTAACAGAAGCACGCCCTTCCAAGAAGTGCAAAGTCGCCAGGATACACGGCAAGAAAACAAACTTGATACAAACTGATAAGGTTTTGAAGAGGGTGCGCGCGGTCTACAGAAACGTTGGAAAGGCTATCCTCCAGCGAAGAGCTTACTAAATCTTTTTGCTGCATCTCTCCACTGCGCCTTGGCAATGAAGAGCTACCAGTTGCATGCAGAACCCTTAACCACTTCATTTTCGCAACATTACCATTAATAGCTTTTCATATAGCTGTTTCCCAGCTTGTCCGGATGAGTCCTAATCCAGAACACTGAAGCGACTACCTGTTCTGCTATAGAAAGATTATACTAGTTTTTTTGTTTGTTTATTTTTTTAAAGGGAGGGGAGTGCCGCGTTCACAAGCTGGTGTGGATGTCCCAGTGACAGCCCGAATGGTAGCCTATCATTAAGAGACAAGTTTACGAGGTGTTAGTTTTCTCTGCGGTGTGGTGGACTCTTTGGGAATAAGAGTTGGGATGGAGATGGGGGGTGGGTGTGGGTGGAGGAGGGACTATCTGGGATTAAACGCCTTCTACCTGCCTTTGGTCTTGTAAAGACCAGCACCATGCTGTTGTTGAAAACAGTGTGGGTACGCGTTAACGCTAACCGCAGCATGTAGGATCATGTTTAAAGGGTCTAAAGTATCCTGGAGTTTTGTTTATTGTTCGTGACAATGAGTTTATTGTGGGAATTTGCGTAGTGGTTACATTCATTAAAACTGATGAGTAGGGCACTCGTTGATCAAATCAAACGAACGGCTAAGCTTGGCATTTTACGGCTTCTCTTCATGGGCATATAAACAAAGGGCTGTGCAGTGCTATACACTTTGCGACGGTGTTATTATTGTTATATTTTTTAAGATTTAATATCGATGCTTTTATTAGGCACCTAAACGAACGTATCGATGCATATACCAAAAAGCAGACCTGATTCGGCTCTTAGCAGTCCGCTGTCGATCCTTCGTAATGCTTGGTCCTTCAACTTGGAATTCTCTTTCTCTCTCTCTCTCTTCCCAGCTCTCCGAACATAACCACTTTCACGTCTAACTTGAAAGCTCATTTCTTCCTTAAAAATGTCCGATCTCGCCTCCCATCACCGGCATTATTCCTCACTTTCTGATTCAGACCACAGCCGTCACACCGCACACCCCCGAGCCCTCTCACTCCTTAGTTGCTCTCCTCCTCCCCCTTCATCCCTCGTCTATTATAGTTTACTTGTGAATATTCTTTTTCATGTTTGTGTTCTGTCTGTGCATACTTTATTAATGTCTCATTTTGTTTCACTTCTTCTCGTATGTGTTTCGAT
Organism: Oncomelania hupensis; assembly: GCA_036898135.1. NCBI lineage: Eukaryota > Metazoa > Mollusca > Gastropoda > Littorinimorpha > Pomatiopsidae > Oncomelania > Oncomelania hupensis. The sequence continues at coordinate 26,366,134 of CM072516.1, forward strand.
GTTAACGTTAAGTATAAATGCGTGAGAACTGTCTTTTAACTAATGTCATTAGGAAAAAGCGATATATAAATACCCTTATTATTAAAACTAGCACGCCGATTGGCACGGTTTTGGGTGAGATTGGCCGGCTGTGTTTCTGTCTCTTTTGGATGCCAAATGTATATTACTTTGTTTTTGGTATAAATTGTGTATCGATGTAACGATTTCACAAAAATGTCAGTTGATATGATTCGTCTGAGCTCTTATTTGTTTTTTAATAGTAAGTATAAATTATCTTGGTTAAATACCACTCGTTCCCTTCTGAACGATCTCGGCCTGTTTTTCATATGGTTTCGTGGTTGTAATTAATCTTTGAACTATTTTAATAACCTGGTCAAACAACGCTGCCACCATGATATTAATGAGCATAACAGTTGTATTACATATAGAATTCTAAAGGAAATGTTTTGTTTTGAGAATTGTTAAGTTAATTTGTCACTATTTTTTAGACCTGTTAAAGTTTAGACTCGATTGCCACAAACTTCTGACTCAAACTCAAAGATATATAAATATTCCAAGAGAAGAAATGCTGTGTTCATTGTGTGATTTAAATGAAATAGGTGATGAATTCCATTATTTATTTAATTGTGCTAATCCACTCCAAAAAGACAACATATGTTCCCTATTGCCACAATATTTTAGGACTCGCCCAAATATCTTTAAACCAGCTAATAAACTTGATATCTAACAGCACACTTATGAATTTAAGTCGTTTTATTAGAATCATATTTTCACTTTTTTGAGTAGTACCGCAGTGTATTTTTCTTCCTTTTCAAGTTTTAATGATTACTGGTGCTTTTGTTCAATCTTGCATCTTTATGCGCTTGTATTTATTACTTTTTTTTCCATTCTTATATTAACTGTATATTTTCGAGGTATGCATGTGTCACAATAGCGAAACCTTGTTTACTTTCATATGAATTCAGTATCTTTGCTGTCTTTTCATTCAGTATGTTATTGCTTGTAGTTACATGCTACTGTGTCTTTTTATGTTTATTATATAGCAATATAGTGCTGTGCTTGCTGTGTTATGTATATATTGTACATCCCTATCCCTCTCCCCCTCCCCCACCATCCCCCCTCTCCGCCTTACTTTACTCCCTTGTTTGGCTATAATTAGTTGAATTTTAATATCGTTTTCACCAGAAGTATAGTTTGAAGAAAACGAATGTGTACATGATTTGAGTTGTATTGTCATTTTTAATTGGTTAGTTTGGTTCAGGCCCAACTTGGCAGCTCTAGTTTGGATTCTTGATTTTAAAAAAATCTGGATTGGTCCCCCCAAAAGTGATATTTTAAAAATAAATGTAAAATATTTTCTTTAAATGAGTAGTCACATTCATTCAAAACGTTGGGCACAAGCCTTTCGAATTTGATAACTATACTACCACGCGCCTTGCAAATTTGAACCCAATTTTTCTAGGAAAAAACGCATTATTATTATTATTATTATTATTATTATTATTATTATTATTATTATTATTATTATTATTATTATTATTATTATTATTATTATTATTAATTATTATTATTATTAT
>CM072516.1:26372710-26405210 GCA_036898135.1 Oncomelania hupensis
TGTGTGTGTGTGTGTGTGTGTGTGTGTGTGTGTGTGCGCGCGCAAATTATTGATAATATTATTTTCCATACATTATTTTTTGTGTAGTGTTCAGGTACAGTCACAAAGAGTTTCTTGAATGGATTTATTTCCATTTGGCTTGCGAGAATAATTATTACTTACAGTTGAACGGAACTGCACCATAGACAAAACAATAGCGCACCCATCATCATCCCCATAAAGGTTTTTTGCGTGGATTTATAGAAGGGCGTAGAGGGGTTGCGAATGATGGACGGAGTATAGGATGGTTGGAGGAGGTTGGTGGTGTGAAGGGGGTGGGGTTGTGGGTGTGTGTAAGTGGGGGTGGAAGATTGAGGCACACTGCAGCATTTGTTTACGCAACAGTAAATGAAGTCTAAACATCATTTTTGAAGCAGCAATTTAGGGTCTGATGGTGCCAGAGAGGGGAGCATCATCAGCAGAGATGGAGCGATAGACGAGAGATGTCTTTGTAAACACACCGGCGATTCGGTGACTGCTCACTTTTAAGGCATGTCCTACCCAAATTTTGGACACACACACACACACACACACATACACACACACCCACACACACACACACACACACACAAATGATAATACATTTTTTTTAAAGCTATCTTCCAAAGTGCTACATCATTACAAAGAAAAAGAGTTATGTTTTTTTATGCCGAAATCAAGTTTTTAGTCTGTATCTATTAGGACTGGAGGAAATCTAGATCAAAAGATCTTGACACACAATCACTTTCCCCACGCACGTGAACTTTTCATGTTAGGGAGTGTGCTCATTCTTTTTATTAATATAAATATTAATAAGCACTTCTTCCCCGAATAATATCTATCCCTGCATTGCAAATGGCGGCGTCCATAGCCAGTTTGTTTCGAGGTTGACACGTGTTTCATATTTGGCTATTATTGTGAGGAGACGAGGAAAACGAACCAAGTTAATACTAAATTATTCCTTGTTTTAGGACACTATTATAACATAACGTTGCATTATTTTTCTACACGACGAATCCCTAGCTTCACAAGATCTACTGAGCGCTTCGCTGAGGAACTTCCTTTCCCTTGTAAAAACCACCCAGCGGAAGCACGTGCAGCATGCAGACATGTGTCAACGTCTTTTGACGGTTAGAATGGGGTTAGCGCGAGGGGCACGTACAAAGCGTGTTTCCTATGTGGCGAAATGACTCAGGCGTCCTTTGCAACGGGTTTTGTCGCATAAGCCATTATTATTGGATCAGGATTCAGATTTTAGCATCGAATTCCTATCCTATCCTATCCCGTAACTCGAAAGTCGTAGGGGCACCAAAGATGGTCGTTTAACCAGCGTGCTACGACTGAGACGCGCACGATAGATCCGTTCATTTAGTTTTGCAAAGCATGCAATGATAGCGTGTATTTACCTTTGATTTGATTGTGAGTTGTTGCTAGAAGAAGCCTTGTATAATATTGATACTTTTCGTCGATCGATATTGTTGAGAATTTTCTGGAATTACTTGTTTATTAACGGTCGAATCTTAAGTTTAAAAGCTGGTTGAATCATGTAGATTTGTAAACAATTGTGTGATGTAAGGCAGTTCATAGTTCCGGTGACGAGTTTTCTTTTGATTTGGTGTTATTGCATCATACTGGACTGTTCGAACGTTTTCTCGATTGCAGAGATGCTATATAGCTTAAGTAACGCACTGTCTGTCACGCCTTAAATAGTTCAGTCTGCTGTAGCCTTGTAACTTAAAGTCGCTGCCTAGCAGAAATCAGGACTGTGCTAAGCATGTGTAAGCTAACTCTCGCTAAGGTAGGCAGCGACTTCATCCAGCTGACTTATAGCCACAACACCCCGCTAGGAGGCGCGCATGTCTCACGAGATTTTCTTGGGCTTAAGCTGACCACAGGGTTTAGATAGTCAGGCTTTGTCTGAATCTCAACCTAGTAGGACGCATGCTGAAAGATCTCTCTAGCTGAAGACTAAGCAGGTGACGGGTGAAATTCATTCATCGCAGTATAGCCACAGCCTGATATTGTCACGAAAGTAAATGATCAATCTTTTGTTTTACCGCGATTTTTTGATAATGTTGTTGGATTATGTTTGTGAAGTCTTGCCATGTTTTATCATTGTGAATGTTAGTCACTTTGCTTGACCATGTGGCTGCCCAGCGATCGGTTTTCGAAACCACAAGGTAGCCTCTACTGTCCAACTGTTGTTTCTCCTATGTGCATTATTGCAGATCAGGGGGTTCTACCGGAGAATGTGTATATTGTTAATTACTTCTCCATGTGTTTAGTTTAGCCATGATGTATGTATATGTATAGGAATTATGTTGGAGATTCCAGTGGACCACGGACTTAGAAGAATGATCATTCCTTGTTTGTATAAGTGGAGCAATCACTGGAAGTTTGGTTCTGCCATCAGTGAGATGCTCTGCACACCCTTCATAAACAAAGCGTTGCAGAAACTCGTCTTATGTTTTGCAGACGAGCAGGCTTGTTGGTCCAATGCAGGAAATGGACCACTAAGAGTCAACCCTGACATTCGGCCTGCAGGGGAACATCGAGCTCCGAGCTCCGATAACCCAATAGTCAACAACCAAGGAGGAGACATCATCAACACACCTCAACGAACCAGCTAAGTGCAAGAAGAAACGCACTTACACTGATCTAGAAGGACTGTGCGGTAGTCCACTCTCATGAAACAAACATTTGATTAGGCCAACCAGAACAAATAGCCCAATGATGAGACAGTAGCAAATATCAAGAACAGTAGCCATAAAACATAAGATTAGACATAAGACACATAAGATTCTTTTTTTTAGACATAAGATTCTTTATTCGCTTCAAATGTCACACACAGAAGAATTTGCTTTGCGCGTCTGGGAATTGAGCAGCATAGACCCATCAAGGAGCGAACTAATCTAAGTGAATTTGGACATTGAAGTTAATAGAGTGTTTAGATAATTTTGTATGGAGTAGAAAAAATAAATGTGTGATATTTACTGTTAACATGTGGCTGGACTACCTGTATTTCATAGCCGTGTGAGAGCTAGTGTGTCAATAAATCTTTTACCAGTTTTTCCTTATCCCTATCTCTATAACCCTATCCGCACACAGACCGGATTAAACATATAAATGTATTAAGATTAGTCACAGGGTGATTATCCTAGCCGATCCCTGCAGACAAAAGACGAGTGGGTAATAGCATTCTATTGTGCAGAGCCCAGCAACAATCGACCCACCGTCACACTGTTGATGTTTGCTGAATAAAGTTGGAAAACTGTATATGACGACTACTGCCTTTTTGCTGAGTGAACATGCTGCGTGGATAAACGAATTCGAGTTACACATATCAAGATTCAAGCATCGTGGCTGAATCAACTATTGATAAATACCGTGTATCATTTTGGAGGTCAAGCCGCGATCTACGCCAAAGCCAAGGGTTCTACTGCCGCAACAAGCGAGTCAACGATACTACGTCAATTCTTGGTACCGTTACACCTAAGGCGCCAAGTGATGGAAGTAGCTCATGATTCCATCATGGGAAGTCACCTGTACATCAAGAAGATGTCGAACAGAATCCAGGCAGTGTTCTACTGGCCAAGACTTCATGCGGACGTCAGGCGTTTCTGCCGATCGTGTAATATTTGCCAGAAGACCATACCTCGAGGAATGTTCCTAAAGTGCCTATGCAGAGGATGCCCCTGATCGACCTATCTTTCAAGAGTGTGGCCTTAGACTTAGTCGGCGAAATAAAACCTCAGAGGGAAGAAGGCCACCGGACTATGCGACTGATCGGTACCCAGAGTCAGTGCCTCTGAAGAAGATTGACACGGAAACTGTAGCAGAGGCGCTGCGCTGGTGGACGTTTTCAGCAGATTTGGAGTGTCTGAGAACAGACAGACCTCTGGATGCAGTTCGTCTCTGACTGCATGAAGGAGGTCAACAGACTGCTGAACACCCGGCATTTGACTACGACACCTTACCATCCAATGTGCAACGGGCTCGTCGAGAAGTTCAATGCTATGCTGAAGTCCACCCTGAAGAAACTGTGTAGCGAGCAGCCCAGACAATGGCATCGCTACATCAACGCCTTACTTTTTGCCTACAGAAAAGTACCGCTGGAGTTCACCGGCTTTTATTCGTTCGAGCTGTTGTACGGAAGAACCATCCGAGGGCCGATGCACATCCCGAAAGAACTGTGGACGAAAGAAGTAGACACCCCAGAGGTAAAGAACAGCTACCAGTACGTGTTTGAGCTATGCGAGAAGCTGGAGCAGACTCTCGAGACAGCCAAAGAAAACATGAAGAAGTGCCAGGACTGTGAAAAGCAGTGATGTCCCAGGTTCCACGACGGTGGTCGAACATGAAGTCCACCTTACTTCAGACATTCCCGTTCGATCCAAAACCTTCCCGATCCCTTTCAGGGCCCGAAAAATCTTGAAGAAAGACATCGATGAGATACTGAAGATTGACATCATCAGAGAGTCCAGTTCTCCCTACGCGTCACCTGTCGTGGTCGTGAAAAAGAAAAAAGAAGGACGGGAGCAACATAGTGTGCTCCGTCAATTATCGGGGAGTAAAATCTTCTCAAAGATTGACTTCAGCAAAGGTTATTGGCAAATTCCGTGCGTCAACAGGACATACCAAAGACTGCTTTTATAACTCCAGATGGAACGTACGAGTGCCTGATGATGCCGTTTGGCGTGGTCAACAGCGGTGCTACCCCGAAGAGAGGAATGAGAAAGATGCTCACAGGGATGGATAACGTCGTGTGTTACTGGAACGGCCTGCTAGTCCATACCCAGACCTGGAAGGAGCATCTGATGACCATGAGGGAGCTGTTTCACCGTCTTACAGAAGCTAACCTTACCGTGATACCCAGTAAGTACATAATAGGAACTGACAACGTCGACTTCATTTGTCAATCGATTGAAGTAGGAAGCAATAGAGGGTGCACCGGTACCAAGAAAATCTACGAGACCACTGTCTTTGATCTTGGGCCGGTGACAACCGTAACGAACGAAGGCATTGGCGCCGTGCGGATGAACAGACATTGATTGTATCCAGACAGACTGAAACACGGGTCTGGACTTTGTGCATTGCGTCTCAATGTTGTTGACAGAAATTAAGTAAATTTCTTCTGGTGTAGAAAACATGTCTTAAACCTGTCCTACGAGCGAGCGAGAGAGAGAGAGAGAGAGAGAGAGAGAGAGAGAGAGATGGAGGGAGTGAGTGGGGGTGAGGTCGTCTATCTGGAAATGTGATGACCAGTCTGACAATCTGGTATGTGAAGGCTCCATATGAAAGAAACCCGTGATTATCAGATAAGCACCAAGGCCCAAAGGCTCGCCACTGAGGCTGTACGTTTACCATGTCAAGACTTGCCTATGGCTATAGCTAGATCTTCCGGTGACTATCGAAGTATCTTCAACGTGTACGTCTTTGAGACCTGACGTATAAGGTTTACTCTTTTACTCTCACATTCTCTTTCTCGCTCTATCCCACCTCTGTCTGTCTGTTAGTCTGTCTCCCTCTCTCGCTATATGGGTGTGTGTGTGTGTGTGTGTGTGTGTGTGTGCGCGCGTGTGTATTGGTTTATCTCTCTCTCTCTCTCCCTCCCTCCCTTCTCTATCTTTTCTCTCTTTCCGCATGAATTGCATACCGATATTAAATATACATGTATTATAGTGTAACACATCACAGCAGCAGGTAACAAAACTGCTTTCATGTAAGGAAGAAAATAAAATAAAGAATTTAGTTACATTTGTAGCAGAAACCTTAATAAGTAGGCAGCGTCACGTATTAGGGATATTGGGAGGCACGGTGGCCTAATGGTTGAGCTTTGACTTGCGGATCTGAAGGTCCCGGGTTCGAGCCCAGGCCGGGGCATTGTGTTGTGTCCTTGGGAAAGACACTTTACTCCCGTTTCCTACTCCTTCGGATGAGAGTATAAACCAAGGTCTAGTCTGTGTCGTATACATTCAATCATAACGGACTTTAAAGATCCGGACGCTCATGTCCTAGACGGGTGAGTGCCGGTGACAAGTACACACCCAGCATGCACCTATTAAGTCTTTCTCCCCCATCCATGGCTGCCCACGGTTGTCTGGAGCGTTATTACGATGCGCCCAAAGGCTGCAAGTTGGCGCTTCGGGCGGCTTGAGTTAAATCCTGTATCGGCCAGCGCCTTGAGTCGCCAAGTACGGCGAGATATATGCGCTATAAAAATCCTCGATAATAAATAAATAAATAATATTAGAAATGTAGAGACAAGCATCTATTGCTATTTCTTTATGGGTAAAATTAAATGCCCATGCATTCTTTGGTATTATCAATTAATTATGTCGGTCTGGAAGACACTTAGTCGATTGTAAATGGTGTGTGTGTGGGTGTGTGTGTGCTCTGGATTTAATATTTATGCATCTATATATGCGGTCATTTTACATTCCTATTTCGTACTGTACATCTTGCAAGCTCTTTGTTTTTTTATACTATATAATATGCGTCACTGCCTAAATATCCCCTACGGCTCGACATTAAAGATTGTTGTTTTTTTCTGTTAATAAATCATCCTCATCGGAATGCAAGAATTCACTCGCTGCCTGAACCCCCCTCCCCCCACCATCAAACCTCCTCACTCACTCCCAAAAACAGCCTTCTTTACAATCTTAGGAGTCTCTGATGATTGTTTTTACTCTTTATGCTAGAAAGAAAGAAAGAAAGAAAGAAAGAAAGAAAGAAAGAAAATGAGATAAGTAAATAAATACAACAAATAAAATAGATAAGGTAAATAATAAATCCAATAATACACAATTTCAAAAAATAAAATCCAATCTCCTTTCCGTCTTCTAGTAGCGAATTCCCTGCCTGTACTCCACATGTTTGAGTGATAGATGTGCCTTTGTTGTGCATGTGAGAGTAAGGGAAACATATGTGGGCACAGATCGCCGCTCTTTGAGCTGATTGGTGAATTGGGAAAAAGCGCGTTTAGGCTTATGTAGCATCAATAACAACAACAACAATAATAACAATAATAATAATAATAATAATAATAATAATAATAATAATAATAATAATAATAATAATAATAATAATAATAATATTATTATTATTATTATTATTATTATTATTATTATTATTATTATTATTATTATTATATTATTATTATTATTATTATTTTATTATTATTATTAAATAATTAAACTAAGTGCAATAATAAATACATAAAAAGAATACATAACATAAAATAAAATAAAACAGCTTTGTCTGATTTAAAGGCGTTGGGTATTCTTAGGCAGAATTTTTTATAGTGCGCCTAAAACTGAATCTCCGTCTTGTTGGTGTTCTTCAATTGAACCAAGAATGGTATGACCCTCTTCATTCCCCTGGCCCCCCTCCCAAAGTTTTATTTTAGCATAATTATATTGAAGAATTTTTTATCTTTTGGCCTGTGTCGTTCTTCACGCCGGCTTTCCCTCCTCCTCCCTCCTGTTTATAATTATTTTATTTTATTTATTTATTTAATCGTTCTTGTATAGCGCTTTTCCAGCTAAAGAGCTGCTCAAGGCGCTGGCCGATACAGGATTTAACTCAAGCCGCCCGAGGCGCCAACTTGCAGCCTTTGGGCGCATCGTAATAACGCTCCAGACAACTGAGCACCATCCTGGGCAGCCAGGGATGGGGGAGAAGGACCTAGGTGCATGTTGGGTGTGTACTTGTCACCGGCACTCACCCGTCTAGGACATCAGCGTCAGGATCTTTAAAGTCCGTTATGATGGAATGTATGTGCGACACAGACTAGACCTCGGTTTATACTCTCATCCGAAGGAGTAGGAAACGGTGTCTTTCCCAAGGACACAACACAATGCCCCGGCCTGGGCTCGAACCCGGGACCTTCAGATCCGCAAGCCAAAGCTCTACTAATAGGCGACCGTGCCTCCCTAATTAATTGTAGCGTTTTGACCAAAGAGACTTGCATGCGAATTTATCTCACTTTAAATGAACATTGAGGTTTAACGTCTACACTCACCATTCGCAATATGGCAGACGGGGATAACCATCCCAGGGAAAGAGAGGTAGGGACTTAAATCAACACTGAATCACCAGAACAATCAGACTGCTAAACTGGACATGGAAAATGGCCACTTTTCATTTCGCCTATCTCGGGATTCGAACCTGGGTCATCGGTGTGCCAGGCGAACGCTCTACCACTCGAGCTACAGCGGTGGGGCATATCACTGTTTTATAGGAGTATGGTTTCTATGGAGACAAAGGATTGGTATTTCGGACTTGGGTGTGTGACCTTCACAGAGCTGAGACAAAGGATTTGGGTATTTCGGACATTACTGAGTTAAAAGACTTGTCTTTGAACTTTACGGCTAGATCTGTGCGAGAGGGTTTTATAGATGTCCAGTAGAAATGTGAAGTATCAGCAGTGTAAAGAAAATGTGTTACTCTCGGGTTTGATTGACGTTTTCTGTTTAAACTGCTTTCTAAGCATGTCTTTATTTTTCAGAGTGAGATAATACAGTTTTCTCAATATTTATTTTGTATAGCCCTGATTACTATTTTGTGTGTTGTCCTTCTTGCTTAGTGCCTTGTCTCCTGTCCTGCGGTGGAAATATTGAGACAACAAAACATCTAGGATTCGATTTAATGTTGAATTATTTAACGTAGCCTGGTGCCGTAGTTGGTCAGTCGCCGATTTCCTATGCCGAAGACCCGCGGGTTCGATTCCTGCAAGGGACGAATTTGTGTGGCATAGGTACGAGGCTATTCAGGTCACTGAGGGTTTTCTCCGGGTACTCCGTTTTCCTCCCTCTCCTTCAATCCTGGCATTGGATGCAGCCAATTTAAATTTCAGCAACAACGACAAAAATCGATTTCCTGTCCGTCTTCTAATAGTTACCTCCCTGCCTTTACACCACATGTTTAAGTGATATATGGATGTTTGGTGTTACTGTGGGAGTGTGTGAAACTTGTGAGCGTGCATGTCGGTATAGATCGCCGCTCTTTGAGCCTGATTGTGGTTTTGGAGAGAAAAAAGCGCGTAGTAGTGCATAATAGCATCCAGCTAGTATTAAACCTACGGACAAAAATAAACCCATAAAACGCGTTTTGGAACTTGGACTTTTATTTAAGATCGCCTCTTGATTCAGGTACACCTACCTGCCTGATCGGCTGAGACTCAGCGTGCAAGAATGCATTCACACTGCGTAGCCGAATCTAGCTGAGGCTTACGCCTTGCCTGTCAGTTTGTTGTGAGAGGCAGGCTACTCGGAGAGTCTCAGCTACGGCTTGTGGAATGCAGAGTGCGATGCACGGATGCCACAGACAGGTCCACATAGCGAAGCTGAAAGGGTGACGCGTGGATCATACACGTGTTACAAGCTTGCTTTGCTGCTAATGACTCGTACTACCCACCCAGCACGGCCATTCTAGACCGCCTGGCAATAGGCAATACATGGAGTAAGAAGCAAAGATAACATAAGCCATACTGCTGCTATTGTATATTAAAGCGGTAGACTGAAATCAGTTTGTGTTTCCTTATATGTGTGTGTGTGTGTTTGTGTGTGTGTGTGTGTGTTTTGTCTCTTGTTAAGCGCACTCACCAGCATAAAGACTTCAGCACTAGCATAGCCAAAAGCAGAACAACTATGTGTAACCCTGACTAGGGTCTATAGAATGAAGGATTTAGTCAGGATATTAGAGTTTGAAGAGGTGAGATTTTAGAGCTTGCTTGAATGAGGGTGTGGTCTGCTTGTGTCTGATGTTGGCTGGGTGCACAATAGGTGAATGCTCGTTCTCCGTACATTTTGATGTTATTTTGCATATGCGCATGCAGAGTGTGCGAGAGTCAGAAGAAGAGCGAAGAGTGCGAGAAGGGACACAGACAGACAGCAGATCTGATAGATATGAACGGCAGGTTCCAGAGAAGAAATTGTGTCACAATACGGACAGTTTATATTTAATGCGGGCCTCTATGGGTAGCCAATGAAGCTTACGAAGTAGTGGAGTGATGTGATCGCGCTTTTTTGAGTAAAGGCTTTAGTATACAACACAAAAAGAATCGGTCCCCTGCTGCACACCAAAAGTCAAATTTTCCTTCTTTGAGAGCACCTCAGCAATGCTGACAGTTTGCGTACGACCTTGGATCTGGAGCCTTTGTTTACAGAATGGAGTCCCGTATCGATGATGCTGGAAGCGAAATTCACGTAGGTGGAAACAGTACTCATTCTCTCTCTCTCTCTCTCTCTCTCTCTCTCTCTCTCTCTCTCTCTCTCTCTCGCTCTTTCTGATTGGTTGCTATTATGTGAGTTGTCGACCAATGTGTCGTTCGTTGGTTCATTCGAACCGGGACGAAGCGAAACCTCAGAACACAGAAACCCAAGTGAGCCAAGACACACAGTGTTTTGCGAGGGACCAGTGAAACTCCAGCGACACTGATACTCTCTTTGGATATCAAGATTAATTATCATGTCACAATCATTCCCTTTACAAGCTGGTCAGGTTTGCTTCCACGATGACGGCCATTTTTATAACTCTGATGCTCTAAGCGTTCACAGCATGCGCAGGGCGCATAGAAACATATAAAGACAGCCAAAAATATACTGAAGGAGAAGAAAAAGAAGAAGAAGATCACATTTATAAGAGGAGCAGCCTCTGATGTCTGTGTGTGTTCTTCCTGTCGTCTTTAATCGGTTGCACTGTCTGACGGGAATGTGCTTTTTGGCTGAGCGGTGCTTTGCAGTTGAGTTGTAGGCCTAATCATGATTCCAGCCATTGGGGCTTATGAATACATGAAGTAAATGTTCTATACAGTAACTGTACTCTGTGTGTGTGTGTGTATGTGTGTATGTGTGTGTGTGTGTGTGTGTGTGTCAGTGATGGAGATCACGTACAATCGTACGTGTTTCACGTACTGAGTTGGGAAATCACGTAACGAAAATGTAATGAAAGGGTATGAACACGCACAAAGTCAGTGCCAAAGAGGTATAAAAACGTAAAGCTAAGTTGCTGGGAGGTATCATCAGGAACAACTACTTCGGTCGTGCGTACAGCTTTCGCTCGATTTGGATCGTGTGCCTGTGCGTCCTGCGCGACCGCCTACCACCCTCTCTCCCCCTCCTATTCATTCTGTCGCTTCCGAGAAACAGCCAATCATATGCACCACGATAATATTCACTATTTTTTCTCGACGCTTTTGATTGGCTATATAAGACTGACAACAACCCAAACATTAAACATGGCCGACAAGCAGCGATCTGAGGGGAAGCCGAAGAAAAGGAAAAATAAAGCAGACAAATCTAATTGCTCCAAAAAATTAATACAAGATGAAGGAAAAGAAAAACAAACTTTTTTGTCGGCCTTTGGCTTTGAGTGCTCGGTAAGAGAAGAAAAGGTGAGCCGCAACTGGGCCCGGCTGAAGAAACTCAAACTGATGAAAAGACTTTCCACGTAAAGTGTTTATTACGTATGTTGGTGTACCCCCTAAAAAGCTGAAAGGGGGTATAAAAAAAACCCTTATGTTTGCAATGAGGGTATGAAAACCCCCACATGTTTTGGTTGAGGGTATAAATACCCCTAGCTTAAAAACTTTCTCCATCAATGGTGTGTGTGTGTGTGTGTGTGTGTGAGAGAGAGAGAGAGAGAGAGAGAGAGAGAGAGCTGTTTAGTTTTACATTTAATCTTTTAGGGGCTTGGCCAATGAGTGGTGATGGGCGTTGAAATAAGAGAGGGGAGGAGAGACAGACAGACAGACAGACAGATAAGGAGGCAAGAGAGAGACAGACTGACAAAGAGACAGACAGACTGACGGGCAGACAGACGTACAGACAGACGGGAAAAAAACAGACAGCAAAAATCCAGTGACCACTTGTACACGCATCGCAGAGCACAACCAATGTTGATTGAACTGGTCACAGTTAATCAATTAAGACTTCTAGACGAGGTCTCGTATCTGTCTGGTCAAGGCATTCTGTCCTGTCAGCGCAGGACGGCCAGTCTGTTCGTCCGTTCTGGACCATTATGGTCCAGATAGTATAGAGCGATATAGTTGTAGCAACTGGCTTTCTGCGAGACGGTCGGTGGCTTACAGCGCTAAAGCTTATTCTCATGATTCTCCAGGCCGATGCCTACCTATTAATTCCTTCTTGTCTTGGCAGCGACACCGTTCTGTTAGGTTTGAGCAGAACATTCTTTTCGCTTTCTGGCCGGAGTCATCAGGAATGACCTTGCAATTAGGAACAACAGTACCAACTGACAGCTGAGATAGGCAAAATAAATCGTCTCATTACCGTCCTTTTTAATTGGACAGAAATTAGGCAGCCATTGTGAAGATACGGTGTGTAAAGAATCAAAACTCCTGTTGTCTGCATTATTATTATTATTATTATTATTATTATTATTATTATTATTATTATTATTATTATTATTATTATTATTTATTAATAATAATATTATTATTAGATCTCTCATTAGTTCAATTTACGGAGCATCCATTTTCTCTGTTGTGATTAGAAGATGTGAGATTTATGAGCAAGCACTGCATGCACACAAACATCCCTCATTAACTTCAGCAGCTTCGATAGCACTTTCAGTGTATTTCTCATCGCAGTGTAATAACAATCTTTGACTAGACTCACATAGACACGAGCAAGCAAGAAGACCACAGGCTTATAATTATGTGCACAAACGACCTCACATTATAAGGAGAGCCCGAATGCACTCCTTCCAGAAGGGTTTCTCTTATCTGTTGTGATTAGACTATCTCTGGATTATACTTATGTATTCAAACAAGCAATTACTCAGTACACAAACGATCTCTCGTTATTTCAAGAAGGGTTCGAATATCCGAATTCATAGTTCCGTTAACCGCTGCTTCACCCTGAACGAACCAGAATATAATTAGTTTGTTACGGAAATGGAAGACGCGAGGGGCAAGAGAGCTAGAGAGAGTGAGAGAGAGAGGGAGGAGAGGGAAGTGGGGATGGAGTGGGGAGGGCGACGAGGGAGATCATAGTATTGATAAGACGTTTTTTTAAAAGCAGCCAGTTGTTGTCACTGAATATATATAGAAACCTGAGGAAAGGCAAACAGTATTTCGTTCTCGAAATAGAATGCTTTTTGTGGGGTTTTTTTTTTTTGCGTTTGTTACTGCGCTTGACGCTTCAAGTTGGCGCCCTACATAGCTCTTTGAGCTGGTACGTTATGCGCTCTATCAGGACAATTGTGTTTCTTTCGGTGATGGAGTAGGGCCTTTGTAAATATAATTATACAAGCGAACCTCAATTGATCCCAGAATTTCTGAACTACTACTTACTACTACTGAGATCTGCTACTACTACTACTACTACTACTACTACTACTACTACTACTACTACTACTACTACTACTACTACTATTATTATTATTATTATTATTATTATTATTATTATTATTATTATTATTATTACTACTACTATTATTACTATTATCACCACTACTGTGTACTCGTATACGTGTTCCGTTTTGTCCTAGTGTTTAATGGGGCAGAAGGATGACCAGTGGTTCCATTTCTCGCCGCGAGGATCAGGTCAGGGGAGTCCACTATTAGCAACTAATTGAGCGTTAAGGGCAACTTAATCCACGTGAGACATAAAGACATCGAAATCCGATAAGAGTGTGTGTCGTGCCAGTCGGTAAAGCCACGCAACGAGTCAGTCTAAGTGATTACTTGTTGTGCACAGCGGATGCTACATACGCGTTGGGGGCCCCCCCCCCCCCCCCAAATTACCGATCAGTCTCAAAGCGCAGCGATCTGTAGCAACACACACGCTCACACGTTTCACCCACTCTCACATACAACAAACACGCATCTATCACGCAAACACGTGGTGTATGTAAAGGCAGTAAGATCGCTATTAGAAGACGGACAAGAAATTGAATTTGTACTTTTTCAAATTTTAGATTGGCTATATCCAACACCAGTATTGAATGGAAGGAGTAAACGGAGAAACACCTCGGTGACCTTTATATTCTCGTACCTAAGTCACATAAGTTTGCCCCATACGGGGATCGAACCCCGCGACCTTTGGCATAGGAAACCGGCTACTAACCCACTGCGCCTCGAGGCCACACTAGTTTCGAGATTCTCTTCCCCTTACCCCCACCCCCCTTATCCCCTCTGAGTGGCGTTGCACTGCGATTCCTATGTTTTCGCGGAAGAGAGGAACCTCATCCGCCTTGCCCTTATAAAGAGAGTGTACTGTGTCCCACCGCCGTAGCTCAAGTAGTAGAGCGTTCGCCTGGCACACCGATGACCCAGGTTCGAATCCCGTGGTGGGCGATATAAAATGTGGGCATTTTCACTGTCCATTTTAGCAGTATGATTGCTCTTGTGGTTCAGTGTTGATTTAGGTCCCTACCCTCTCTTTCCCTGGGATGGTTATCCCCGTCTGCCATATCGCCAATGGTGGATGTAGACGTTAAACCTCAATGTTCGTTCAGGCCAGGGGGGCAACACTGCGCGTAGCTGAGACTCTCCGAGGTGTATATTTGCCCCGTCACTCTTGAGAGCTAAGCATCAGGCTCGGCGACTCTCAGCTACGCTGCGGATAAGTAGGGGCCAGAGGTTAGGGATTGCGGGAGGACAAGGGATGTTGTACCAAAAGTCGACGCTGTCACCAGCAAGAAGCGAACCTTGCTCTGCTGCTTACCTGTCGAGCGCTCTACTATCACTTAGCTACTTGACTGTAGTGCTGCATCGCTTCCTCCCTCCCTCCCCCTCCCCTCCTTCCTCTCCACCGCCGACCCCCAAAATGTCAGGCGCGCCGCGTGGCACAGGAGTCCGCCAAATAATGTCCTCGGTGTATTCTATCGCTATGCCTGTCTTCGGAACCATTTGGCATCGTTTAGTAGCCTGTCATTGAGTATAAACAACAGAAATGTAATTTTCTGGCCAACGTTACCCTACCTCTATCAAAAGCAAACAAACATGTCTGAGTCTATTTATTTTTCTGGTCATATATTACCCTAATGCTGGCCTCCAATCAAAAAATACCTGAATAGAAGTATAATGAATCTATTACTGTACTTTAAGCTTCCACATATTTCTTTCAAACCTAAATAACATTAAAATCCGTCTGTTTTTCTAAGTTATTTTTTGTATCCTCCACACCCCAAATAAGACCCACAAAATTAAATAAAATCTTGAATCTTGAGTCTTGAGTATTGGCAGAGATTGGATTTGTCGAATTTGAATTTTAAAAAGCATATATCTGATATTTACTCTGGGCTTGCAGTCCTAAGATTCTACAATTTGGCTAAGATGATACTCTAGGGTAGTGTGAATGAAGAGGGTCATATGTAACGGGTTTTGTTTGTTTGTTTGTTTGTTTCATTCATCTTCGATAACGATTTTTTTGTATGTGTTTTAAGATATGTGTTCTAAATTGATGTAAATTTAAGCTTAGATGCTGGAGTGCGGAGGTCTTCAGGAAGGTTATTCCACAAAGTGGAACTGGAATAAGCAAGACTATTTTTGAAGAGACCAATTCTTGGAATTGGAACATTTAATTTTTTAGAGGATCGGGCAGTTGTTTTTTTGTTTTTATTTGGGGGGTGGGGGAAGAGAAGAAAGATAGGAAGATGCATTGTTAGAAAGGATCTTGTGCATGAAAACCCTTTTTTTTTTTTTTTTTAGTCTGTCGGCAAGAGGTTGAATATTGCTCCGTTTATAGTCATCCGTAGAGATTGTTTGTTTAAGAATAACTTGTTTAATTTGCGCGTTTGTGAATTCTAAGTAAAGGCTTTATTGCATTTCCGCTAGCAGAATCCCAAAATAGTAGAGGAATAATCAATAAATAGTTTTGATGTATCCAAATATCTCAAAGGGTTATTGTCTGTGAATGTAGTTTGTTGCCATTTCCTTCCTGTGCATGTTCGTATAAATACGCCCGTGTGTGTGTGTGTGTGGGTGGGTGGGTGTGGGTGTGGGTGGGTGGGTTTGGGTGTGGGTGTGTGTGTGGTCACGATTCCGATGCGTATTCCTTGTGCATTGATTTGACAATATAACAGAGAGAGAGAGAGAGAAAGAGAGAGAGAGAGAGAGAGAGAGGGGAGAGAGAGAGAGAGAGAGAGAGAGAGAGAGAGAGAGAGAGAGAGAGAGAAGCATGCAGGCAGGCAAGTAGATTAACGTCCCCGGACACACTTGGCATATAGGGGACTTGGACGAGGAGGGCCGATGTATTAAGAGGTCATGATGCTTAAGGAGATTGAGAGAGAGAGAGAGAGAGAGAGAGAGAGAGAGAGAGAGAGAGAGAGAGAGAGAGAGAGAGGAATGGTACTTATAAGGGGTCAGAGCTGACAGTTTAGTTTTGCGTTTAATAGGAGTTGTCTACTTTCCCCCAAAATTGGCATCCCTTCTCCCATCTTCGCTCCCCCTCATCCCTTCCGTCAACGAATGTGTGTACGTACATTTTGCTATGATTCCCATCCCTATAGTTTAATGCTGTTTCCATTCAGTAACGAGATTCTCGTCGGCGTGTGTGTAACAAAATGAGCAGTTGGAAACATACATGTGTACATGACAGACGGCGGTCATTTTTTGACCACTAGCCAACCCATTGTCAAGATCAATGAGCACGTTTAACGGGTCAGTGAGGGTATTTTTTGCTGTGGGTGAGTGCTTACGAGGCCGGAAACTTAGGAGAGATGCAAATTAGGAATACAAAATCCGAATTCACCAGACAAAATAATTATCCAACGCGCAAAGTTTAGAATGTTCGTACTTGCGATCAGCATTGTTGGGTCTAGGTTAAGGACAATTTGATATTAAGGTCGTACTAATTCGATTTCATGTTTTAATCGTGTTCCTCCACTTCCCCCCTTTTGTTGTTGTTGTTGTTGTTGTTGTTGGTTTGGTTCTTATTGTTCTTGTTGTTGCCCATTTCCTTCTCTCTTCATCTTCCAATCTTCTTTATATCCCACGACCTGATCCACCCCTTTCTTTCCCTTCTCTTCCCTTTCCCCAGTCCATCTCTCCTTCGTTTTAACCCAAAAGTCATCTTGATGAAGACATAACGCCCTATACACGATTTTCCAAAATTTTGTTCAGATCTCAAATTTTGATGTTCCAGAGCTGCAGCTGACATTCTGCGCAAGTGATGGGTGGCTGACTAGCCTCGAATCAGCTAAAATTTTGTCTGACGCGCTTTTCGTATCACGCATGACCAAGGAATATAAATGACAGTCAGCTTTGTTAGTTAAGACTTTTGCAGACTAGGGCGCTGTAGTAGCATAATGGAAACGCAACGGGCAAACCAAGAAGAGTAGTTTTAATAAAAATAATAATAATAATAATAATAATAATAATAATAATAATAATAATAATGGATGGTATATACGCGCCTTTCCCCAAATCAATCAGGCTCAAAGCGCGGCGATCGGTACCAACATACACGCTCACACACACACAACAAATACACATCCATCTCTCAAACAGGTGGTGTAAAGGCAAGGAGATCGCTATTGGTAGACGGAAAGAAAATCGAATTTTTATTTTTCAAATTTTATATTGACTGCATGCGTACAGTACCATTATGGAAGGGAGTGAGAAAACCGGAGTGCCCGGAGAAAACCCTCGGTGACCTTAATAGTCTCGTACCTAAATCACAAACGTTCGCCCCTTGCGGGAATCGAACCCGCGACCTTCGGCATAGGAAACCGGCGACTAATCCACTGCGCCACGAGGCCAGGATACAGGATGGTATTAGCGCTTTTTCTTCAATCGAACTCAAACCGCACGGCGATGTTGAAGAAGTCGGAATAGGAATCAATTGTTATTTTTGAAATTTTAGATTGACTGCCTCCAATACCATTATAGAAGGGAGGTAGGAAACCGGAGTACCCGGAGAAATCCCTAGGTGTCCTGAAAAGTCTCGTACCTTACGACACGTACCTTCGACCCAAGCTTGGTTCGAACCCGCAGCCTTCGGCATAGGAAACCTGTTCACTATCAGCTGAGCTACAGGACAACTAAAACATATTGTACGAACATCTTCTGCTTGTGTGAAGATTGCATGGGTGGCTTTGAAGCCTTTTTTGTACACCCGTCAAAATCAGCTGTGGGGCTTTCGAAAATTTCACCGTTTCATTTTAAAAAAAATAAAATAAAAATAACAAACAGACAAGCGATCGAAGGCCAAAATTTGCCCAGGAACTAAAATACAAGGCAGTCCACAGTATACAGGTTGAACATAACCTTGATACAGTCAAATTAACTTCCGCTAGGTTGAACACAATCCTGATATAGTCAAATTCAAATTCCGCTAGGTTGAACACAACCCTGATAGAGTCAAATTTAACTTCTGCTAGGTTGAACACAACCCTGATACAGTGAAATTCAACTTCCGCTAGGTTGAACACAACCCTGGTACAGTCAAATTCAACTTCCGCTAGGTTGAACACAACCCTGATACAGTCAAATTCAACTTCCTCTAGGTTAAACACAACCCTGATACAGTCAAATTCAACTTCCGCTAGGTTGAACACAACCCTGATACAGTCAAATTCAACTTCCGTTAGGTTAAACACAACCCTGATACAGTCAAATTCAACTTCCGCTAGTTTGAACTCAACCCTGATACAGTCAAATTCAACTTCCGTTAGGTTAAACACAACCCTGATACAGTCAAATTCAACTTCCGCTAGGTTGAACTCAACCCTGATACAGTCAAATTCAACTTCCGTTAGGTTGAACACAATCCTGTTACAGTCAAATTTAACTTCCGCTAGGTTGAACACAACCCTGGTACAGTCAAATTCAACGTCTGCTAGGTTGAACACAACCCTGATACAGTCAAATTCAACTTCTGCTAGGTTGAACACAACCCCGATGCAGTTAAATTTAACTTCCGCTAGGTTGAACACAACCCTGATACAGTCAAATTCAACTTCCGCTAGGTTGAACACAACTCTGGTACAGTCAAATTCAACTTCAGCTAGGTTGAACACAACCCTGATACAGTCAAATTTAACTTCCGCTAGGTTGAACACAACCCTGGTACAGTCAAATTCAACTTCAGCTAGGTTGAACACAACCCCGATACAGTTAAATTCAACTTCCGCTAGGTTGAACACAACCCCGATACAGTTAAATTTAACTTCCGCTAGGTTGAACAGAACCCTGATACAGTCAAATTTAACTTCCGCTAGGTTGAACTCAACCCTGATACAGTCAAATTCATCTTCCGTTAGGTTGAACACAATCCTGTTACAGTCAAATTTAACTTCCGCTAGGTTGAACACAACCCTGGTACAGTCAAATTCAACGTCTGCTAGGTTGAACACAACCCTGATACAGTCAAATTCAACTTCTGCTAGGTTGAACACAACCCCGATACAGTTAAATTTAACTTCCGCTAGGTTGAACACAACCCTGATATAGTCAAATTCAACTTCCGCTAGGTTGAACACAACTCTGGTACAGTCAAATTCAACTTCAGCTAGGTTGAACACAACCCTGATACAGTCAAATTTAACTTCCGCTAGGTTGAACACAACCCTGGTACAGTCAAATTCAACTTCAGCTAGGTTGAACACAACCCCGATACAGTTAAATTCAACTTCCGCTAGGTTGAACACAACCCCGATACAGTTAAATTTAACTTCCGCTAGGTTGAACACAACCCTGATACAGTCAAATTGAACTTCCGCTAGGTTGAACTCAACCCTGATACAGTCAAATTCATCTTCCGTTAGGTTGAACACAATCCTGTTACAGTCAAATTTAACTTCCGCTAGGTTGAACACAATCCTGTTACAGTCAAATTTAACTTCCGCTAGGTTGAACACAACCCTGATACAGTCAAATTCTTGTATAACAATTTGTTACCTAGCGCAAGAGCTGCTCAAGGCTCAAGCCGGCACAGGATCTCACTCACCCCATCCCACCCTCCCCTTTTCACCTCCTGAGGCGCTCACTTGTACTTGCTGCCTTAGGTGATCGTGTGGCGTCCCGGACAACTGACGACAATCTCGTGCGACTATAGTTCAGGGGCTGATGTTCCAGTGATGTAGCTCCGTAATACGAAGCCTTTCCATCTTGTGGCGGCATCAGCTGATGGCGATGGCGTGTGGGGAAGGGCTGTAGATATGCAGTGTTTACTTTTAATTACTCCACAAAGCGACAGGCTCGGGTGTCTGTTCTTCAAGTCGCGGCGGGGTCTCTTTTAAAGAGGCGCTATAGGAGGTGCAAAAGAGGTGCTGTAGAAGAGGTCCGTGTGTAGGTGTGTGTTTGTGTGTGTGTGTGTGTGGGTGTTTGTGTGTGGGTTTGTGTGTGTGTGTGTGTGTGTGTGTGTGTGTGTGTGTGTGCAAAACTCAAGATGTCGACATGTCGCGCAAGCATTTATAATGGTAGTATCCGAGCAACGGTTTAATGTTTGGTTAACCATTTCAGCGCCTGTGTGCAGCGCTTGCCACGGTGTTTTTGTGGTTGATACATGGATAGCCCAAAGAGCACAGAATATGTGCACAGTTAGAAGGGGTGCGCGTGTGGGATGGAGGAATATGAATGCTTCTTAGCCGACTTCGATTTTTCTGTCATCCGTTTGCTTACAGTGCTCGTTGAGCACGCCGGGCACTGAAATGGTTATCGAAGATGAATGAAACAAACAAACAAACAAAACAAAACCAAGCGCAAGGAAAGGATGGTTTAATGCGAAGTTGTCAATCTAAATTCCATAAAATAAAAAAAATTGTGTCTTATTCAGGCTTGTAACTGAAATTAATACTAAAAGAAAAAGAGATTTCTCTTATATAGCGCACTTACAAGCTCAGAGATCTTCTCAAGGCGCTGGCCCGTAATATCCAGCAATCACAGTGATCCAATTAGATCGCCGCTCTGTGAGTTCGACAGCAGAAAAAATTGCGTGTAGAGCATCTGCTATACTGCTGTTATTGTTATTGCTGCTGCTGCTGATGATGATGACGATCCTGTTGATGATGATTCTGATGATGAGGCAGTAAGATTATTAAGAGTACGAGAGGTAGATGTAACAGAACACGTGTTTTTTGCCTTGACAAAAAAAATCACTGTAAATGGAATTTCTGTATTTTTATTAATGCAGAACCGGCTTTCAAAACCGAATGAGTCAAGAGATCCTTATTGACTGAGATCCGGTCTTTCGATTTTAAAAAACAACAAACCAAGATACCTTAATAATACTATTTTATTTTACCATAAAAGGTATATGAGACTAATGGAACTTTGGAACTGCAGATGTAAACGAAAATGTTCTTGTGGCAAGCCATACAGGCGGAAGTTGGATTTGGCTGTATCAGGGCAGGGTTGATAATCTTTACTTTTTTTCTTCAAAGAAATAAATTTTCTTTAATTTGGGTAAAACGTTAAAGAAATAAATTTTCTTTAATTTTTTTTTCGAAAATGAAAGAAAAAAATTTTCTTAATTTTTTTAAAGAAATAAATTTGCGTTAAATACATGAATGCTTATTATTGCTCAGCTCAGTCCCCACCCCAAAAAGTGGTATGCAGTTAAAAAAAAATTACATACAAGTTGTATCCATGTAATCTAAAATCTATGAACACAGTGAAAAAAAATCAAGAACAAATAATGTGATTTGATTTGATATTTTATTACCAACAAGAATAGAGATATTAGAGCAATTTTTTTCTAATCTGTCCTTGAAACACTCATTCACACCCCTTCCAAGCATTTTAACCCACGCACACCAACGAGACAAAGAAATTAAGCTAAGCATTCAAATACAGCAGCTAGAATAAAAAGAATCGAAAAATTAAAAATGAGCGTCTCGGCTGACTTTCCTCCAACAAAGTCGTACCATTCCATAAACGCTTCAAAAAATTTTGGCAAACTTTCATCACTCGAATCACTGCAGGAAGCCAACTTCTTTTCACCATCTCAAAATTTAATATGAACTGAGGCAGGGTAGGCTAGCGGCAATGTACCCCCGTGGGGGTGCCGGGGGTTTCAGTATAAACTGTCTGGAAATTTTAGTGCTTTAAATTCCCACTGTCGCTGTCTTTCTCCTTTGTTCTTTCTCATTCCTCCTCTGTTCTATCAATGTACTATACTATCTTCTTCTTCGCTAGACCAGTCACCTACCTTTTTTCTTGAAAACTCTTCCGGGACAAAATTCCTCATTTGTGTGTGAGGTCTGTTAGATCAGCTTGGGAATATTGGATGCTTTCTGCCAAATGGTCACTAGGGCTTCCTATGATGTTATTATTTGGCAATGTAGGCATTTTATATGTATGTGTTTTGTTGATATTGTATAATGATGTTTGTATTCTATTTTGTTTTTGTAAACGGTGGTTCGGTGGGTTGGAGTATAGCCTCAGCGTCCCCTGCGTGGGATGTCTTTATTGTAAAGTGGCCGGCTGGTAGATTGTCTTCAGTGTTACCACTAGGGTTGTTTCGGCAGAACTTTTATGCGGATCAGGGTGAGTCCTCTTTCACTTCTCTGGTCCTGATTTGGCTCGGAAGAGTCCGCTGAACCTAAAGCAATAACCATGTAATGTAATGTAGCGGCAATGTCTACATAGGCTAATCCAAACCGCCTCAAACTGGCTGCAACTGGGTCAAACCGGCTTCGCGCATAGGCACCTGTTGTTCGTGGCGGAAAATCAAACTGAAGTAACGAAATTTTAAAGAAAAAAAATCAATAATCGTTACTTTTATTTCTTAATTCGTTGAATTTTCTTTAACTTTTTAAAAACATTAACGCGTAAAATTTTTTTTAACCAAAAATTTAATTCGCTAAATCGTTAAATCGCTAAATCTTCCAACCCAGTATCAGGGTTATGTTCAACCTGTATACTGTAGACTGCCTTGTAGTTCAGGTCATGGGCGAATTTCGGCCTTCGATCGCTTGTCTGTTTTTTTAGTGTTTTTTTATTTTTTTTTTTTTTTTTTTAACAAACGGCGAAATTTTTGAAAGCCCCACAGCTGATTTTGACGGGTGTACAAAAAAGGTTTCAAAGCCACCCACGCAATCTTCACACAAGCAGAAGATGTTTGTAAATGTCCCGAGACAGGCCCTTGCATATTGTAGTTGCTGAGAAAGTTTAAAAAAAAGTACATCAAGATAGAAAATGTAAACCAAACATGTCTCTAATAATGCTGTGTCTTGTCAGCGTAAAGTTCCTTTAGACTTACCAGACCAAATTGCCGATCAAAATAATTATGAATTTAAATGAGAGGAAAAAAAAGACTTATCAAAAACTTCAGACTACCTTGCGTCTGAAGGGGCATGATTTGAAGTAAAGAAGAATTTGTAAAGACTAGAACCCATCAATGCTTTTCACAGTTCATTAGCAACTATGTTCTTTGTCCAGATCAAGTTTGCAATGCAGTAATTTACTTCTTCTTTTTTTTAAAGGAAGACCCGCAATAGTGATAAATTGCAAACCCATACTCACCTTGAACACACACACACATACACACACATCTACATACATACACACACATGCACACACACGAACCCGCTCACACACACATCACCTATATGCGCACGCACATTACCCACCCATGTATACTCTCACATCTACCCACACTATCACACCCACGCAGTTCGTACCCAATATTCTTACGATAGGATTAGGTTTTTGAAGCTATTTTGGATATAATACGTCCAGATCCTGTACTGACAGACCTCGCTTGTTTGAGGTGAGACTTTGCTTCATTTAAGACTTTTAAGTGCTGGAATTTTACAGACCCAAAGCTAATTATAATAAATAAATTTATAGCTCGATGGAAAATTAAGTTGTGAAAGCTATTACATTTAATCTGAGTTATGATAAACCTTATGGAATCACCAGATCAGTTTTTAGCATGACACATAAAATAATACTAAAACTCAATTAAAACAAAATCTTTGTAAAATTAATGTGAACTGCATACGTAATGAAACTGTATCTTTGAAGCATGTATTACTTGAATGCAGTCAAATTCGTCATTTTTTGCCAACTGATTTACAAACTAGTCCTATTGATAACATAACTTTTGATGTGAGCGTTAAGTTGGCAAAAGCTTTAATTGGTTGTCCAGTAGCTCGGTTTATTTCATTAGATTTTTTTGTTACAATTATTATTTATATTTTATATTTTTAATTTTACTGTAATGTGTGTGCGTGTGCATGCGTGCGGGTACATGCGTGAGTGCGTGCGAGTATGCGTCTTACCATTTTGATGCAGAAGATGTTAATATAACAGCCAACCATTCAACCATCTAATTTTGGAAAGAAGTAATTGTTATTGGAGTTAAGGTGTTCCCTGACCCATAAGAATAATTTTCAGTTCGCATACAAGCAAGACAGATCCACTGACGACGCAACACTCACTCTCCTCAACAACGCTTATACACAGCTGGATAAACCTAGTTCTTTCGTTAGGATTCTCTTTATCGATTTTTCTTCTGCTTTTAATACGATACAACCTCATCTCATGGCGCTCAAACTTCTGGCCCTTGACGTCAATCCCAGGCTTATCCTGTAGATAGTCAGCTTTCTAGTTCACAGATCTCAGTCAGTCTGCTTCCAGCGAGCTCTCTCCTCTACTCGAACTACATCAACTGGCTCCCCTCAGGGCACTGTACTATCTCCTGTTCTGTTTACTCTGTACACCAACGATTGCACAGGCTCTGAAAATACACCTCTCATTAAGTACTCAGATGACTCTGCCCTTCAAGACCTCTCCAACTCTGCAACTGTTTATCTAAAGGAAGTGCAAAGGTTTATTGCATGGTGCAAAGAGAATTTCTTAAATATAAATGTGAAGAAAACTAAAGAACTGATTATTGATTTTAGAAAAAACCCATCTGCTGTGCCTGACTTAGTGATTGATGGAGAAAAGGTGGAGAGAGTCTTGGAATACAAATATCTGGGAACAATACTTGACAATAAGCTTACCTTTGATTCCAACACTACTTCCATCCATAAGAAATGTCAGTCAAGAATATATTGCCTCCAGAAATTGCGCTCTCTGCAAGTCAACAAGTCTGTTTTATGTAACTTTTACAGATGTTTTATTCAATCGGTGCTGACCTTTGGTTTTCTTTGCTGGTTTGGAGGTCTCAGTGTGAGGAGTAAGAATGTGTTGGATAGAATTGTGAAGGTGTGTGGGAAAGTGGTGGGTGAAAAGCAGGAGAGTTTGTGTGTGTTGTACGAAAGGCAAGTAAGAAAGAAAGCGAGCATGATTGTAAGAGACTCCACTCACATCCTAGCCCAGCACTACCAGCTCCTTCCTTCTGGTCGCCGTTTCAGAGTGCCAAATGTTTCTACGGTTAGAGCTAGGAACAGTTTTGTACCCAAATCAGTACAAATTCTTAATAAGTGTTGACTGAATGAGTTGGGTGCGAGTGGTTTATGGGAGTACTAGAGATTAATTTTATAATATTTGCAGCAATTTTTCAACTATTCAGTATGTATCTAGTTAACTAATGCATACGTTTTAAAATCTGTGATTGTATTATAGAATGATACGCAAAGTTTGATGATTGTATTATAACGTTTATAATTTTATAATCTCATGTCTAACCCATGTGTGTGTGGATGTGTGTGTGTGGGTGTGTGTGTTTGTGGGTAGGTGTTTTATTTATTTATGTTGAAGTGCAATAAGGACATGTAGTGTGATATGTATTTTAAGTTTTAGTTTACAATGTGTCGGAAATGTTCTTGTTAATATGTACATAAGCGTGATTACACGTACATGTTTACATGTTTATAGTATTGTTACTGCTCTGTGGGTTCGGGCATTAAATAGAATAGACCCAACGTTTCCCGGCGTGTCGTAAGAGGCGACTAACAGGGGTGATGTTAGCACGGCATCACTGGGCGAAAGTCTTCTACACAGAAGTCACCGGCCAGGGCGGAGGAACCTCACGTTACTACAGGTTCAACGACCATGTGCTCAGGGCCAAGGCGAGCCATACTGTATTCGTGGATTTCGGCTGTGGCCAACAGCCTGGAGAGGATTGGGCACCGCCAGGTCTTTTTTGCCCAAGACACACTACATGATGACACAATCCACTAATTCCATACCGGATCGGTCGTCGCCCGGGTCGTCACACGGCACAAGGACCGCGCCTTCCGTTGGCCACCAGGACGGAGGTGTTAAGTATGCTACTGATGGACAATTTAGCAAGATCCGCACGAGAAACAACATCGTCATAGGAACCTGGAATGTCAGGACCCTAACTGCGGAAGGAAAATTAGAAGAACTGGCCCACGAGTTGGACCACTATCGATGGAATGTTCTAGGTATCAGCGAACTGCGCTGGAAAGGCCTAGGTGAAACAACGACCGACAAAGGCCACAAGCTCTATTTCAGCGGTAGGGATGACAGGCACGAACACGGCGTTGGATTCTTGGTCCACAAGAACATTCTAGCCACTGTCATGGGTTGCCGCCCAGTCTCCAGTAGACTCATTACCATCCGCCTGAGAGCAGCCCCTTTCAACATCACCATCATCCAGGCCTACGCCCCAACATCAGACTATGACGACAGCGAAGTGGAGGATTTTTATGAAAATCTACAGGCGGTCCTTGACCAAGTGCCGAAGAAGGACATAGTCATAGTGCAAGGCGACTGGAATGCCAAGGTTGGCCAAGATGCGCACCACAACTGGGGAGACACATGTGGACCCCACTGCAACAACGAGACAAATGACAGGGGTCTGAGACTCTTGGAGTTTGCCAGATACAACAATCTGGTACTGGCAAACACGCTTGGTCTCCACAAAAACTCCAGACGATGGACATGGCACAGTCCTGGCGGGGAGCATCACAACCAAATAGACTACATCATGGTCAAGAAACGCTTCAGATCAAGCATCAACATTGGCAGGACACGTACTTTTCCAGGAGCAGACATCGGAAGTGACCACGATCTCGTGATGATGTCTTTCCGGCTCCACTTGAAGAGAGTAAATACAGCAAAGTGCACTAGACTGAAGTTCGACCTGGACAAACTGCAAGACCCGGAGGTGGCAGAACTATTTCAGGCCACAATTGGAGGGAAATTTGCACCACTGCTCATTTTGGGGCTGGTGAAGTAGATGTCAACACCATGACCACCACCTTCAACTCAGCTGTGACAGATGCCGCCACTGAGATCCTTGGCAAGCACCGACCAAAGAAGAAGCTGTGGATCACACCTGAACTTTTGGATCTGTGTGATAAACGAAGAGAGATGAAAAAGAAAAAGAACACCTCACAGGGAGCTGATGTCTACCGAAAAATCAACAATGACATCCGAAAAGGCATGCTCACAGCAAAGGAGAACTGGATAGAAGATCAATGCCAGGAAATAGAGAACAGTCTGAACAAGAACAACAGCAAGAAGGCCTACCAGACTGTGAAGCGGCTGACAAGTGTCAAACAGCCCAAAGTCTCCACTATCCAAAGCAAGTCTGGCATATGCCTTACAGAAGAACAAGAAGTCTTGGACAGATGGACAGAGTACTGCTCTGACCTTTACAACCATACACCAAATGGAGACCCATCAGTTCTAGCATGTCCCGAGAACAGAGAAGAAGAAGAAATCCTCCCAATTCTCCGGGAAGAAGTTGAGGCAGCAGTGCAAGCGCTAAAGAAAGGGAAGTCAGCGGAGTGGACAACATACCCGCGGAACTGCTACAAGCAGGAGGAGAAGCGATGATTGATGCCCTCACCATTATCTGTAACAAGATCTGGCAGAGTGGGGAGTGGCCTATACCATGGACCCAGTCGCTTGTCATCACTCTTCCCAAAAAAGGTAACCTTCAGGAGTGTGAAAATTACCGGACCATCAGCCTCATCAGCCATCCCAGCAAGGTCCTCCTGAAAATAATACTCAACAGGTTGAAACCCCAAGCTGAACAAATCATAGCTGAAGAACAAGCAGGATTCAGGGCAGGGCGAAGTACCACTGAGCAGATTTTCAACCTCAGAATAATCTGTGAGAAATACCTACAGCACCAACAACATCTATATCATGTGTTCATAGACTTCAAGAAGGCGTTTGACCGAGTCTGGCATGCAGCTCTATGGGCAACAATGAAAGTGTACAACATCAGCCCTAAAATTATTGAAGTCATCAAAAGCCTGTATGACAAGGCTACCAGTGCAGTCCTCCACAACAGAGCCATCGGGAATTGGTTCAGAACAACAATCGGTGTGCGTCAAGGATGCCTACTCTCTCCAACACTCTTCAACATCTTCCTAGAGCGCATCATGTCGGATGCTCTTGCAGACCATGAAGGCACAGTCAGCATAGGGGGTAGAGCAATCTCCAATCTTCGTTTTGCAGATGACATTGATGGATTGGCTGGAGAGGAACAAGAACTTGAACAGCTGGTACAGAGGCTTGACACCACCTCCAAAGCCTATGGAATGGAAATAAGTGCAGAGAAGACCAAAATGATGACCAACAACACCAATGGCATCAATACGGACATCAAAGTCCAAGGCCAATCCCTCGACACAGTGCATAGCTTCAAATATTTAGGAGCCATTGTATCAGACAATGGGTCCCGACAGGAAGTCCTCTCCAGGATCGCACAAACAACTGCTGCCCTGACAAGGTTGAAGCCCATTTGGAAAGACAGGACCATCAGTCTACATTCCAAAGTAAGACTGCTGCGCTCTCCTTGTCATCTCCATCTTCCTATATGCTTGCGAAGCATGGACCCTCACAGCAGATCTCCAACGAAGAATACAAAGCATGGAGATGAGGTGCTACAGAAGACTTCTGGGCATTTCCTATACCCAACACATCACCAACGACAATGTCCGACAGACCATCACACAAGCCATTGGACAACACGATGACCTGCTAACAGTGGTGAAGAAACTGAAACTTCGGTGGTATGGCCACGTCACCAGATCATCAGGCCTTGCAAAGACTATTCTGCAAGGCACAGTGCAAGGAGGTAGAAGAAGAGGGAGACCGAAAAAGAGGTGGGAGGACAACATTCGAGAATGGACTGGTTTGACACTGAGCGAAGCCATCAGGGCTGCTGAGGACAGAGGAAGATGGAGTATGCTGGTTAAACGATCATCTGTGGTGCCCCTACGACCTTCGGGTTACGGGACAGGATAGGATAGGATAGTATTGTTACATTTTATTACCTTTTGCTGACAGCAAATCCATGTTAGAATTTCTCCTTGGAGATAATAAAGTTTTCTGAATCTGAATCTGAATCTGAATCTAATCCTTTTGACATAGGAACCCCCCAAATCTTTTTGAGTTGCTTATATGTCCACCAGAAGAACTTTCACCTCAATGAATTCGGACTCACTTCACTGAAAAGGAGTGATAAGTCTTAAAGATATGTCTATCTTCCCATTCAAAGCGATGAGTGGGGAGGGAGGGGGGGGTGAACTGGGATGTTGTGCGTTGTTTCGTTTTACAAGTTCTGCCTCGGTGAATTCTATTGGAATTTCAATCCTAAAAAAGCCTAGATCTGCGGCAGACGTTTGAAGGCTATAGAGAAGGCGGGATTACAAGCCTATTTGTAATCTAATCTAAATGAATCCAGGATTTTGTGATCTTTTTTCGTTGTAGTTTTTTTTGTTTGTAGGGAGTGAAAGATTTTAGGCCTAATTATGATCTGATTCGAATTGATCCTACCCAACTGGGTTACCCTTTAGGAATGGGAGGGGCTGTTATAATTAGAGGGGTACAAAGAAATCTTGTTTGCGAGAGAGAGACAGAGGTAGAGAGAGTTTGCTTGATAATAATCAGTACCTAAAATTAACCCGCACCTGGTACGCCAGTTTATTAATAGATTAGTATTAATTTTTTTAAATAAATATAACTCCAACTGTTTACAAGGAAAATACCACCGGAGGAATTGAGAGAGAGAGAGAGAGAGAGAGAGAGAGAGAGAGAGAGAGAGAGAGAGAGAGAGAGAGAGAGAGAGAGAGAGAGAGAGAGAGAGAGAATTGAAAAAAAGGCTACTGATCCATTTTAAAAAGCATCAAAAAGTCGTTTGAAATTCTCAACGACGTAAACGAAATACCGACATGGACAGGTGATCGATTATATTCGAGAACAACCGTAAAAACAGACGCATCACGTGATGACATACAAATGGACGACTCAAACGGTCATACATAATAACATTTACATTACCGCACACAATGACTACGAATAACAATGCTATTACTACAGAATGTACCCTCTCTCCAACTCCCACATACAATGCACAGATATATTTTCTCCAACACACCACATATGAAGGCGCTATACAGACTCTTGAACATTGAAACAACAACAATAACAAAACAACAGGAGACAAGTTTTGTTCATAGCAAATACACATAAAAACAACGCACAGTCTACTTCAATATTTGAGTTAATCATTGTCCATTGGCGTCATTATCATCGTCGTTGTCGCATAAACTCTCTCTCTCTCTCTCTCTCCCCTCCTCCCCCCCCCCCCCCCCCACGTACGATCCTTAAGTAAATGTGTATACCACGCATTCTCAAGGCGAAAAATGTTGGCAGAATAGTTGAAGTAATGTGTATATTATATTCAATTGTCCCTCTTCTGCATGACAATCGCCACACTTCTATTTAAAGCAGTGTTTAACTTTTTTCTTCGTCTGTATGTGTGCACTACACCACATATTGAAGCCTTGTTTCCAAGAAAAAAATATTTGGTTAAATTGGGCCGGTGCATTATATATGTATGTATATGTTTGTATGTGTGTCTATATGTATGTGTTGTGTATTTGTGTGTCTATATTTGTGTGTGTGCATATATGTACATATATGTTCTCTCTCTCTATCTCTCTCTCTCTCTCTCTCTCTCTCCCTCTCTCTCTCTCTCTCCCTCTCTCTCTCTCTCTCTCTCTCTCTCTCTCTCTCTCTCTCTCTGTCTGTTTGGTTCTTCGGTTCTTGAAGATGGTCGCAATACCCCAGAGTCCAGTACATTTGCCGCCATCATAAAGATTTGTCCTTCAGCGTCCGTCACAGCCTATCTTTGTCAGGAAAGTACGCCACACACACACACACACACACACACACACACACACACACGCACACACACACACACACACGCACACTCTCTCTCTCCCTCTCTCTCTCTCTAGTATATATACACATACGCGAATCCTCATTAATTTTCTTCTCAGATCCAATTGGGTCGTGATGAAAGGGTGCGGGACTATGGGATGTGGGTTCAGGAAATCAAACAGCCTCTTGATCATAAGAGAGAGAGAGAGAGAGAGGGGGGGGGGTTGGGGGCGTGAGAGGGTGAGAGACAGACAGACAGACATACAGGGATAGAAAAAGATAAATGTTTGACAGATTGGTTTGTGTCAGTTTAATCAGATGACACTGATACACACCGCAAGGTCCGCCAATTCAGCTATGGAACTCTTTTAAGTTAATTTTCTTCCCTTTCCTCTTCCTGCTGCTCCTCTTTCTCCTCCCTCTTCCTCTTCTTCCGCTTCCTTTTCTTAACTATCCTTTCTTCAGTTTTGTGCAGCTCAATACATTTTCGTTACTAACATTGCATGCTAGGTGGTCATTTCCACTGGTGTTTCAATGTTTCAGCAACACTTTTTCAGTAGGCTTACTTTCCAGTACCCCTTTTCTTTCGAATCGCACGCGTGCCACCGTGCACCCCAAGCAAAGTTAGCATTTCCGAAGATTTCCGAGTGCAATTGAAAACACAACAGAAAATACGGAATTTTACCCTCTTATGTCACAAACCCTGAAAGTCACCCGTGGTCTTGATAGAAATGTATCCATTGCCATTTGTAATAGTTGTCAGTGCATGCTAATACCATACCTTGTGACTGAGTGAAATGCCAAACCCAGAGACAACCCACATTCCACCCATCTTGACTTCCTTCACTACGTCACAAACGGGAAAGCCCGTTTTGTGATTTGACATCCGATTTAGCTTTTCACCACATGGGTTTACATTCGGTTCCCGCTAACGACGTTATAGAGACGGTTGTCGCCGTGCCACAAACGTGACTATAGTTAAATTTGCCTCAAGAATATAGGCGATATCCACTTGAAAACAACTGCATGTTTTGGAGGTACTCACTCCCACA
The DNA here is from genome assembly GCA_036898135.1 of Oncomelania hupensis. Classification (NCBI taxonomy): domain Eukaryota; kingdom Metazoa; phylum Mollusca; class Gastropoda; order Littorinimorpha; family Pomatiopsidae; genus Oncomelania; species Oncomelania hupensis. The sequence goes on from CM072516.1 coordinate 26,404,793, forward strand.
GAGAAAGAGAGAGAGAGAGAGAGAGAGAGAGAGAGAGAGAGAGAGAGAGAGAGAGAGAGAGAATATCTACATATAATAATACTGCTTTACACACCACACCATCAGTGTTGTTTTTGGGCGTATACAAAAAACCGTGGCATTTATTCTTTATTCTAATTAAAAATTAGACAACATTTAAGAATCCGACCCATTCAATCATCTTATAATAAATAGGCCTACGAGCTACGATTTTTAAAAAAAAAATGTAATTCACATGCGCAGCCAACTGCAAAGGCAACATTACTATACATCATAAATAATATACATAACACTATGGCATTAAACAAGTGTACATCCACAAAACACAAGAAAATGGCGATGAATGGGAGGATGGTGGGAAACATCAGAACGTAAGCTGCCGTTACTGTTGCGAGCACAA
>CM072516.1:26410210-26420210 GCA_036898135.1 Oncomelania hupensis
GTCAAAAATTAATTATTAAACAACTGTAACGTTGTTATCCCATGTCTAAAATTAATCTAGTTCTGATATTTACAGGTTGTGTGTAACAAAAACAATTTCAGTAGTTTGTCATTGATGTGTTTAGATTGAATTGTATTGTTAGTTATGATTCCTAGTTGCTATCCCCAATAATTTTTTTCTTCTTTTCCCCTCTCAATCGCTCCCCTCCCCACCCTTCTGCAATCCCTTTGTGTACATAAATAGTTCTAATTTAAAATTTTAAAAATGTTATGTAGTTAATTATTTTGCATGTGTGTGTGTATCATTTTAACGATGTCCATGTGCCCTTAATGGGTTTTTTTCTGGAATAAATTTGCCTTGCCTTGCCTTGCCTTGCTACCCAAAGCCAATGGGCTAGCGAGTACCCCCCACCACTCCTATCCCCCTCCCTCCCTACTCTCACACGTCGGGTGCACGCTAGACTTCTGATTTCTTTGACGGAACTATTCAGATTCGGATTCTGTGGGAACAAGCATCAAAACACAGACGAAGAAGATCGCAAGACAAAAAAAAACAACTAAATGTCGATTTTCTCAAACTAGCATCGCTGACCTTGGTTTCTTTTGTCATCACACTGTAGAAATGAGTTTCGAGTGGCAGCTGCCGATAGATGTGACCGTAACCTTCAGCCCTCGTTTGAAGCTGCCGAATAAGAGGGGGTGGGGGGGGGGTAAGGGGTTAGAGAAGTGGTGGAAAGGAAGACTAAAATTAAAAAGGGTCGCACACTCCACGAAATTAGGGATTGAACTATAGGCATTTCGCAATAAGTCCTCGAAAATAACCAGTGCTTTATGACATCCCTCTTCGCACATTAGATGACAAGGCTTGAAGAACGCCTGTTATTTTAGTAAATTGATTCTTTAAATTGAAGATTAGCGATTTATTTATTTATTTATTTATTTATTTATTTATTTATTTATTTATTTATTTGTGTAACTTTCCTCTTTTTTTTTCCTCTACCCTCTTCCTCTTGCTCCTCCTCGTTCTTCTTCTCATCCTCCCCCTCCATCCATTTTTTTTACACCTCCTCCACTCTTTCTCCTTCATATTATTTTTTTACTCCCCCTCTTCATTACTTTGAGGAAATTGTCCTTTATAAAACGTTTTAACGCCCAACGTTACTTCAATTACCACACATTTTCCTGAGGTCCCAGGAAAGTGAAAGAATTTCATGGCGTCCCAAGGCAATACACCCACGAGCGGCAACCCGTTGACATTTTGTTTTTACCACAAGATTTAAAACCCTGAAGTGCCCGAGACGCTAAAAAAAAAACAAACATAAAAAAACATGGCGCAAAGGGAGGTGCATGACGATGATAAAGAGGGTGATGACGAGAACGAGGAAGAGGAAGATAATGATAAGCGCGAACAGCAAAATGATGGTGACGATGAGGACGATGATAATGATACTCGTGATTTTGATGATGATGATGATGATGATGATCATGATGATGATGATGATGATGATGATGATGACGCTCTTGTGATAATGACGACGATGATGATGATAATGCTGATGAAGGAGATGATGATGCTCCTGATGATGGTGACGCCAGCATATTCCAGGCTGCCCAGAAGATATCTACCAATAGCCGTGTCGGCTTCAGAAAACGTCTACAACCGTTTTTTTTTTTTGATTGATTGATTGTTGCTTTAGGTCCTGCGGACTCCCCCGAGCCAAATCAGGACCGGACAATCCCCGATCCGCATAAAAGATCTGATGAAACAACCCTAGTGGGAAAACTAAACGCCCTCCACCGGCCAGTCACTTTACAATAAAGACATCCCACGCAGGGGACGGCTGAGGCTTTACCCCAACTACTCGAACCCCCGATTACAAAAACAAAATAGAATACAAACATCATTATAAATTATCAACAAAACACATAGTGCTAAATAATAACATCATAGGAAGCCCTAGTGACCACCCGGCAGAAAGCGTCCAATACTCCCAAGCTGATCCAACAGACCCCATACATAAATAAGGAGTCTTGTCCAGGAAGAGTTTTCAAGAAAAAAGGTAGGTCATTGATTTAGCGAAGAAGAAGATAGTATAGCAGAGTGATAGGACAGAGCAAGAATGGGAAAGAGCAAATGAGGAAGACAGCGACAGTGGGAATTTAAAGCACTAAATTTCCAGAAAGTGGGGATACGACGACGACGACGACGATGATGATGATGATGATGATGATGATGATGATGATGATGATGATGATGATGATGATGATGATGATGATGATTGTGATTGCACAACATTCCACAGGCATTAGAATGAGATGGAGGAAAAAAATGAAAAAAAATCAGTGCCAAAGTGTTTGTGTGGGGGCGTTTTCCATTGGGTATGAAAGACGATGGATGACTTCCCTGGGACCTATCCATGGACGGAGACAAATTTCCTAAAAAGCTTTTTGCTTGGAACAAGGCAATTATTTAAACGCGCATTCCACAATGACCGATTCTACGCCTCTTCACCTTAATAGAAAACCATTTTGAATCACACAGCGCGTGCACTAAAAATCATCATCATAGAATACAGGTAGGCTGACAGACTCGAACCAAATCACGTTTTCATCATCATCATCATCATCATCATCATCATCATCATCATCATCATCATCATCATCATCATCATCATCATCATCATTATCATCATTATCATCATCATCATCATCCTCATCATTATTATCATCATTATCATCATCATCATCATCATCATCATCATCATCATATCGGGACCCATTGTCTGATACAATGGCTCCTAAATTTTTGAAGCTGTGCACCTGTTGAGGCATTGGCTTTGTTTAGCTGTGAAGTCCGTGTTGATACCATCGGTGTTGTTCAGTTTGGTCTTCTCTGCACTTATTTCCATTCCCAATGAACTGGTGGATGTGTCAAACCTCTGTACCAGCTGTTCAGGTTCTCGTTCCTCTCCAGCCAATCAATCAATGTCATCCGCAAAACCGAGGTTGGAAATTGCTCTACCTCCTATGCTGACTGTACCTTCATAATCTGCAAGGGCATCTGACATGATGCGTTCCAGGAAGATGTTGAGTGTTGGAGAGAGCAAGCATCCTTGACGCACGACAATTGTGGTTCTGAACCAGTTTCCGATGGCGCTGTTGTGCAGAACTGCATTGGTAGCCTTATCATACAGGCTTTTTATGACTTCAATAATGTTAGGGCTGATGTTGTACACTTTCATAGTTGCCCACAGAGTTGCATGCCGGACGCGGTCAGTGGCGTTCTTGAAGTCTACAAACACATGAAATAGATGTTATTGATGCTGTAGGTATTTCTCGCAGATTATTCTGAGGTTGAAAATCTGCCCAGTGGTACTTCGCCCTGCCCTAAATCCTGCTTTTTCTTCAGCTATGATTTGTTTAGCTTGGGGTTTTAATCTGTTGAGTATTATTTTCCGGAGGACTTTGCTGGGATGGCTGATGAGGCTGATGGTGCGGTAGTTTCCACACTCCTGAAGATTACACTCTTTAGGAAGAATGATGGCAAGCGACTGGGTCCATGGTGTAGGCTACACCCCACTCTGCCAGTTATTGTTGCAGATAACGGTGAGGGCGTCAATCATCCCTTCTCCACCTGCTTGAAGCAATTCTGCGGGTATGTTGTCCACTCCCGCTGACTTCCTCTTTTTCAGCGATTACACCGCTGCCTCAACTTCTTCTCGGAGAATTGGGAGGATTTCCTCTTCTTCTTTAGTCTGGGGACATGCTAGAACTGATGGGTCTCCGTTTGGTGAGTGGCTGTAAAGGTCAGGAGCAGTATTCTGTCCATTTATCCAAGACTTCTTGTATTTCTGTAAGGCACATTCCTGACTTGCTTTTGGATCGTGTAGACCTTGGGCTGTTTCAACGAAGAATACAAAGCATGGAGATAAGGTGCTACAGAAGACTTCTGGGCATTTCCCATACCCAGCACATCACCAACGACGAAGTCCGACAGACCATCACACAAGCCATTGAACAACACGATGACCTGCTCACAGTGGTGAAGAAACGGAAACTCCGAATGGTATGGCCACTTCACCAGATCATCAGGTCTTGCAAAGACCATCCTGCAAGGCACAGTGCAAGGAGGTAGAAGAAGAGGGAGACCGAAAAAGAGGTGGAAGAACAACATTCGAGAATGGACTGGTTTGACACTGAGCGAATCAATCATGGTTGCTGAGGACAGGGAAATATGGAGTACGCTGGTTAAACGATCATCTGTGGTGCCCCTACGACCTCCGAGTTACCGGATAGGATAGGTTAGGAACGACGAGACTTGGTACGTTTCGTAAGTAAGTAAGATGAAAAGATCAGTTTGTAGCAAGGACTATTTGGGTTTCTCTTGTTAGCATCAGCACGCAGAGCAGACGCACTGATGCTAATGGTTGGAAGATTTTAAATTTCGCCGAGCGACAACGTAGCATTACATCCAATAGCGAGATTGGGCCGTAAAGTCGTAATATAAAACCTTGTTAGAGCTGACGTCGATGATGATTTAATGACAGTGGTTAATAAGGGGAAAGAAAAGAAGAGAAAGAAAGTGCGATGAGAGTGAAGGTCAGAAAGAGTTATGGAGAGTGTCCAGAGAAATGAATATCTAACGAAAGAAGAGAAATTGAGACATTGTGTGAATATTATGGTCATTTCAAGCGCGGTCGAGAAGTCGAAGCCGAACGTTTATTGCGGGTAATAGTATTGCCTCTCGTACACCTGTAGCAAAACAAGTTTTCTTTCTTTCTTTCTCAAAACCAATCCTTTCTTTCTCTCTTTCTTTCTTCTTCTTTCTTACATTCCATCCTTCCTTCTGTACAGTCCGTCCTTCCTTTCTTTCATTTAATTCAGGGTTTACTTTAATTTTATTGTATTGGTTCCGTGGAGGAAAGGAATCGATCATGTATACAAATTCACAGTGCCTTAAACTTAGGGAAGGCTGCTTCAAATGATTGATGAGGCTCGAATTGCAGTAACCGGGGCAACCTTTTGTTTTGAACTTACGCCAACCTTCCAATTAAACAAGCCTTAAGAGATTTCATGGTGTGAATGATTGTTTTCGTCTGTGTGCGCGCGGTGGCACGCGCGCGCGCTTTTGTGTGTGTGTGTGAGTGTGTGTGTATGTGTGTGTTTGTGTTTTTGATTTAGGTCACAAGGTGCCAAGAGCCATGATCTAATAGTCATCGACCAACAGGCACAAAATGTCAGAAGTCCACCAAACCATCCTGCTCTCATTTCCTTGCCGACACACAGTATAGGTCGTACAAACTTCCCAAAGTTTTTATTTCTCGTTTTGGCAGGCACTAGAGATGTGATGCATAGAGCTATCCTAAAACAAACTTTCCTAGACAATAGTAAAATAGTTCAAAACGCCATTGAAGGCAATGGCTTTTAGCGAGCTTAATTGCTATATTTTCTGTTTATCCTTTCTCTAGGCATCGCTAAGACATTTAGGGCGGGGATGGGTGAGGTGTGAAGGGCAGAAACCGCTTAAAAGTCAAACCCCTTCCTTCTCTCAATACTATTATTGGTGGATGTGTTTGATCGGCACGTACTGAGTACGGTCTGAAGTGTCAGCGCTTGACCAGGGCACCGGAGGACTCCCAAAATCGCTGGTGAATTAGGATGCTGAACAGAGAAAATCAAGATTAAGTGAACAAGTTGTTCTTATATTCAAGATTCAAGATTTAATCCCATTACTCGCCCCTTTTGGAGTGTGGAAGATACAAAAACATACGGATAACAATCATAATGCGGCTGTAAAAAAATAACAGCAACATTACTAACATTACAACTATAACAGTCAGAACAATAACATTTTGATAATATTTTTAATATTATTAATGTACGCTCTTTCTTAATAATTGTATAAATGTACTCAATTCTAATAACGCCGGTTTTCTTTCCCGAAACGAATGACACAAGTTCAACATTGACTTGCACGATAAATATTTCCTAGAAATACACATTTGTCGAAAATGCTTGTGTTTTGGACGCTCCAAAATAAAGTGAAATTCATCCCCAATTGAACCCATATTACAGTCCCTATAAAATCTTTCTTGCCTTATTATTATTAATCTTTCCTTATTCAATACATGCACTTATGTCCTCAATGCGCGACACGAAAAGAAGAAGACGAAGAAGAAGAAGAAGAATGTGATCACCATCTGTTGACGCCACAGTGTACGTTTAACACAACACTCAACAAGTGCATTTTTTTTGTTTTAATATAGCGCTTCTCCAGCTCAACAGCTGCTCAAGGCGCTGGTCGATACAGGATCTAACTCAAGCCGCTCGCCGCGCCCACTCCTATGATTTTATGTAGAGTGAATTGCTCTCTACTGATTACTGATGATCGTGCGTACGCTGCACGAACAAGGCTTGATCACCGACGCTCGACCTACTAGTTTGAAACCGCCTGCGAAGCGTCGAGACGTAAAGGGCAGGTTCCCCGTTTCCTCTAAGGGCACGTTTGCCGAGCGCTGATATTTTCCTTGTGCGCTGACTTATGTCCGTTTGATGACAGTATAATCCTGAGCAATAGTAGGTAGGAAAGATTCGAAGATATCTCGTTCTAACGTTTTCTGCCGTAGTTTCCTATAAAGAAGAAGAAGAAGAAGAAGAAGAAGAAGAAGAAGAAGAAGAAGAAGAAGAAGAAGAAGAAGAAGAAGAAATACAACAACAATAACAACAGCAAAAGAAAGAGAGAAGACGAATTTAGCCAATCAGAAAGATAGGAAGCAGAAGAAAAGAGGGAAGTACAAGAAACTAAGGCCTGCGGAAAAATGTAATGAATTTGTATGAAGTTTCCGCAGCATTGGCGGCATCTGCAGCCTAGAAGTAGTATAAAAAAAATTAAAGATACTGCGAGCTTCAATTTCTCTAGAAGATGAAAAGCTGTAACCAACTCTCTCTCTCTCTCTCTCTCTCTCTCTCTCTCTCTCTCGCACTCTCTCTCCCTCATTCACACACGATCCGGTATGGAATTAGTGGATAGTGTCATCATGTAGTGTGTCTTGGGCAAAAAAGACCTGGCGGTGCCCAATCCTCTCCAGGCTGTTGGCCACAGCCAAAATCCACGAATACAGTGTGGCTCGCCTTGGCCCTGAGCACGTGGTCGTTGAACCTGTAGTAACGTGAGGTTCCTCCGCCCTGGCCGGTGACTTCTGTGTAGAAGACTTTCGCCCAGTGATGTCATGCTAACATCACCCCTGTTAGTCGCCTCTTACGACACGGCGGGAAACGTTGGGTCTATTCTATTTAATGCCCGAACCCACAGTGTGCAACATGTGAGCGTTTTTGTTAGTTATTGAGCGCAGCGCTTTGAGTCTGATTTAAAAATAAGGCACAAATGGCATTCAATATGTACTACTACTACTACTACTACTACTACTACTACTACTACTACTACTACTTAGTAGTAGTATAAGCAGCAGGATGATGGATGCTGTATGAAAAGGCTACCAGTGCAGTCCTCTACAACAGCTCTCGGGAACTGGTTAAGAACATCTATCGGCGTGCGTCAAGGATGCCTACTCTCTCCAACAATTTTCCACATTTTATGGAACGCATCATGTCAGATGCCGTTCCAGATGACGAAGGCACATAGGGGGTAGAGCATTCTCCAACCTCCGTTTTGCGGATGACATTGATGGATTGGCTGGAGAGGAATAAGAACTTAAGCAGCTGGTATAGAGGCTTGAAATCACCTCCAGAGCCTTTGGAATGGAAATAAGTGCAGAGAAGACTAAAAATGATGACCAACAACACCAATGTTGTCAACACGAACATCAAGGTCCAAGGCCAATCCCTCAACACGGTGCATAGCTTCAAATATTTAGGAGCCATTGTATCAGACAATGGGTTCCAATAGGAAGTCCTCTCCAGGATAGCACAAACAACTGCTGCCCTGACAAGGTTGAAGCTCATTTGAAAAGACTGGACCATCACTCTACACTCTGCGCTCTCTTGTCATCTCCACCTTCCTATACGCTTGGGAAACATGGACCCTCACTTCTACTGTACAGAATGCTAACGTGGCAAATCTACTTGTATGCACGCACAACTTTGCTCTTCATCTTACCACAAAAGGTACTGGTTTTTTTTCTTCAACAACCTCCAAACTTTCAGAACAACCATCATGACGTCTATGTCAACATCAAATCAGTATCCACGTCTGTTACTAATGCAATGCTAACAAGGCAAGCTTGCGAGTACTACAACTTCACCCTCCATCTTACGACCAACGTACTACTACGTCGCGGCCTGGACAACCTTGTATTTCGGACAAATTGACCATCCGAGACTGAATGAGCATGCAGCCCGTCTCCTGGTAACATAATATACAGAGAAAGCATTCGAGGTTAAGGTCCTATATATTCAGTATTTGCCTCGTCCATTTCTCATTAGTGAAGAAATGGGAGGGTCGTTACCGCGTGGCGTAGAGCTGTGCACGTGCTTCTCGTTTCTCGACCCTGTCTCCTTACAACACCGTCCAACAGCTGAGACTGGCCACCGTTACAGTCACTTCCGCGTGTCACTGGCTCTATTCGTCGCTGGTTCTGTTGGCAATTAATTAGCTCTTAAGTTGCTGGTTCTATTCGCATTTCGTTTCGCAATATGATGTTACTATTTGTTGTTACTGACTCCTTTCGTCACTGTCCCAGTATGAATCACTGGGTTTTTTTTGTTTTTTGGGGGGGGGTTACCACTCTCAGTATACATCACTGGCCCTTTATGTCTCTATGTTTCTACCCCCGTTGGGGTCCCGGGGGTTTCAATATAAATAGTATCCCCACTTTCTGGAAATTTAGTGCTTTAAATTCCCACTGTCGCTGTCTTCCTCATTTACTCTTTCCCATTCCTGCTCTGTCCTATCACTCTGCTATACTATCTTCTTCTTCGTTAGATCAATGACCTACCTTTTTTCTTGAAAACTCTTCCTGGACAAGACTCCTTGTTTGTGTATGAGGTCTGTTGGATCAGCTTGGGAGTGTTGGACGCTTTCTGACGGGTGGGTCACTAGGGCTTCCTATGATGTTATTATTTAGCAATATAGGCATTTTGTATGTATATGTTTTGTTGATAATTTATAATGATGTTTGTATTCTATTTTGTTTTTGTAACCGGGGGTTCGAGTAGTTGGGGTAAAGCCTCAGCCGTCCCCTGCGTGGGGATGTCTTTATTGTAAAGTGACTGGCCGGTGGGGGGCATTCAATTTTCCCACTAGGGTTGTTTCGGCAGATCTTTTATGCGGATCGGGGGTTGTCCGGTCCTGATTTGGCTCGGAAGAGTCCGCTGGACCTAAAGCAAAAATCAATCAATCAATCAATTAAAAAGTCTCTATGTTTCTGGATCCGCTCGTCACTGCCCCAATATGATGTCATTGACTCCTTACGCCATTCTCTTCGTCTGACTTAGTAATTATGAAGTCACTATAATAATGTCTACCTTCAAAAACATTTTTAAAAGTATGTTTCTTTATCTTTATACGTCAACGTTTCCAAAGATACCTTTGTGCCAGAACGTGCAGGCACCTGTGCTTTGAGTACATATAAGAATCAACCATAGTCCAGATCGTTATAAATGTCCACACAAAGACAGTGACACAAAAGTACTGTGACCAACAAAATAAAGTTGGTGACACTTACTACGAACTACATAATTATGAGAACCAACAGCGTTAACTATGACCAATTCATTCAGTAAATATCACTTATAGGTTGTGACTTCTTCGTCTTCTGTTGACGATGACGAATAGAAACGATGACAGAGATAGACTTTGAGGCACAGAGATTCACCCACAGTGCAGTCAGGAGCAAAGAGGCGCGCCATTACATTTTAAAAGCGGCCAGCACATAAATACTGAAACACATCGATGCACAGACGAACAGAGATGTTCCTACGGCCGCCACAAACCTCGTGAACCCGCCGACCCAAGGCGTTTGTGATTGATTCCCAATCAATGG